>SJYX01018482.1:577497-672061 GCA_006410675.1 Oreotragus oreotragus
GCGTGGGGGTGGGGGTGGGGGGCGGAAAGCCACCATCTATTCTGCAAGCCTAAGAAGTGGCAGGGTGATTAGAATGAAAAAGATGGAGTTGTTCCGTGCTGCAGAGAAGAACCAGGGAAGACGGCTTGAGAGGGACCAGAGGAAAGGTGATCACTTCCTTTTCGGCATAGCTGACTTCCTGGCATGGGGGCGGGGCAGGCATATTAATCAATTAGCCCATTAATAAGCATTTATGCAACACAACTTTGGGCAGGCCCTGTATTAAGTCCCTGGGAGACTTAACAGGAAAGAAAACACAGAGATGAAAACACGGGACCTGATTTCAAGGAACTCACAGACTGCTTTGAATGCTGCTTCAGGCATGCGTACTGAAACGTCCGCTTAAAAGGCAAGAAAGTCAAGGACGATGTGAAGTTCCCAGGAGTTCCGAGAAACTGCTGTTTTGGAAGATGCAGAACCCTAAGAAGTGAGGAGGAAGTGGAACGCCTTCCAGGAGAGGAAATTTAAGTCGTTAAATGCTCACAACAACCTTACGTTGAGTTTGGCCTCATTCTTACCCCCATTTTCCAGATGGGGAAATTGAAGCCCAGGGGGATTTGTGAACTTGCCCGAGGTTACACAGACAGGATGTGGCAGAGTGGAGTCTCAAACGCAGGTGGTTTTATTTCAGGCCCGAGAAATATAATGTGAGCTACAGATGTCAGCCACGCACATAATTTTAAATCTTGAATTTGAAGCAGGAAATCTAAAAAGGAATAAAAGGGGAACAGTTTAATAATATTTTATTTAATCCACATTTCTAAAGTATAATCATTTCAACATGTTGTCAACATACAAATTATGAATGTGCTATTAGATATTTTTTTATTAGTGAGTCTTTGAAATCTGATGAGTATTTTATACTTAGTGCACATTCTCAATTCGAATAAACCACAGTGGTCAGAGGCAGCCAGGATGGAGAAGATGAGCTGGAGCAGGTTGGGGAGGGTTCCTTGGGAAGGTGAACGAGTATATGGCTTCTAGAGACTCCTCTGGACTGGAGGTAACAAATGCAGCGCCTTATATGTGAAGTGAACCTGACCCCTCTTACATGATCCACTCGTTGGCACAAAAAAACACTGTGACTTGTGGTTTACAAGAGGTCACGTGGTCTGCCCAAGGAAAGTCTTGATGTCAGAGCCTGGGGCGTGTCCCTGCCTGCACCACACACCAGTTCTGTGATCTTGGGCGAGTTATTTAATCTCTTTAAGCCTCAGAGTGTACATCTATAGCTGTAAACTGGGAAGAAGCATGTTGACATCATCCTGCTGTCGTGAGGATTAAGCCATTTAATAAAGTTCTTAGGGCAGTGCTTGGCACGTCCTAAATGTTCAAGAAAATGTGTTATCAGGAAGCCCCAAGTTATACAATTACCAAGCTCCAAGTCATTCAGCAAGCTGGTCCCTGGACTGTCACCCAAGTTCCTGCACACTGCCTTTCAATATGGTACCAGGTAGCAGCTCATCAGACTGGAAATGAACTAAGAGAATCCACGTGGTGTCCCAGGAGGGGTGTGGTGGGAAGACCCAGAGGGCTCACTAAGAGCCTGTCAGCTTGAGAAAAGCATCCAAAAGACAGACTGGAAGGGTGAGTAACACAAATACCTCCTGGACATGGATTCTCACTCAGCCAAGTAAAGCCATTTAAGACGCTTGAACAGGAGAAATCTGGGAGGAGACCGAGAGATGCTTTGTTTTACAAAGGAAGGAACTGGAATCTGATGAGGTGTGGTTGCCCGTGCCAGGCAGCTCCTTAGGAGCAGAGGCCAGAAATTTCAGTTCCTTGTCTGGGAGTTCAAACTAATGAATCTCCTGGGACTGTGTTGTTCCAAATCAGTCCTGGCTTGGTGTCAGAATTACCTGGGAAGCTTTTTTTTTTTTTTTTTAATTGCTCTATTTTTAATTGAAGGATAATTGCTTTACAACATTGTGTTGGTTTCTGCCACACACAACACTTGACAACCATAGACATCCTAGACGGGTGGGATGGGGTGGGAGGTGGGAGGGAGGTTCAAAAAGGAGGGGACATATATATACCCTGTCTCTTATACACATCTAGATGTGTATAAGAGACAGCAAATAAAGTGATGATTTTACTAATANCGGGAAACTTTTCAAACCTACAACTGTCGGGCTTCCCTGGTGGCTCAGTAGTAAAGGTTCTGCCTGCCAATGCAGGAGACGTGGGTTCGATCCCTGGTTCGGGAAGATCCCCTGTGTCGCAGAACAACTAAGCCTGTGCGCCACAACAGTTGAGCCTGTGCTCCACAGTAAGAGGAAGCCACCACAATGAGAAGCCTGCACACTGCAATCAGAGTAGCCCCCAGCTGCCGCAACTAGAGAAAAGCCCACACAGCAACAAAGACCCGGCACAGTCAAAAACGAATAAGGAGATAAGACCTAAGCGGTTGGCTCTCTCTAAAGAGGGTCACACGGATGTTCCACATGACACTGACCACTTCCCTGATCCCTCCCTCATGGGCTCCCCATCCCTAACTTCATGTCTCTTCTGGGAGGCTCTTCTAATTATCTATGATAATAGCAGCAGCAATATTAATCATCGTAATAGCAAATATTACCAGGGCTCAGATATACCAGCCAGTGTGCCTGCCAGCATCTTCTATGGATCAGCTTACTTAATCCTCCCGAGAATGATTCCATTTTTGAAAGCCTTGCTGTATTAGAAGGGGAAAGTGAGACTCCGTCAGTGGTGAAGGAGTCGGCCCAGCTGTCATCAGGGCTGGAGCCAGAATGTGAACCCATCACCAGCCTTGAACTTCAGAGCCCTTGATCTTCATCCCAGTTCTCTATAATCAGCTTCATTCAAGCTGATGGATCTGCTTTGAACCCTTGCCTTTTTCTTGCATCTCTAGCCGTCCTCTGTCTTCAATACGCTGTAGGTCACCACGTGTAGGATTTCTTCTTCCAAGGAGTCTCTGCTCTTTGTGTAAGCCAGGGTCAGTGAGTCAGAGAGTTAAGGGGAGCAGACAGGACTTGCTGGTGGTCCCGTGTTTAAGAATCCACCTGCCAATGTGGGGGACACAGGTTCCATACCCGATCCAGGAAGATCCCACATGCCACGAAGCAGCTAAGCCCGTGCACCTCAGCTACTGAGCCTGCCCTCTGGAGCTGGGGAGCCGCCACTACTGAGCCCACCTGCTGCAACCACTAAAGCCTGAAGGCCTAGAGCCCACGCCCCACAGCACGAGAACCTGAGAAGCCTGAGCGCCACAGCCAGAGAGCCCACTCAGAGCACCGAGACCCAGCACAGTCCAAACAAATGAACTCAGTAAAGAGCTGGGGGCAGAGGGCCGCCGAGGCGAAGGGCTGCTGTAGGTTCCCCTGGAAGCAGCTCTAGAAACTCAATTGGCTATTTGCTAGGCATTTTTGAAACAGAAAAGTCATAAAAACAGGAAACTTATGTAATCACAGAGTTGGAATAAATGAAGAACTCTAACTCTGTTTACAGACCGGTACACTGAGGCCGTTGAAAACTACACAGCATCTTAAAGGGCATCTACATAGTTGGTGGCAGGGAGAACACCAGGGTCTCGGGAAATAAACAGAAGCACTACCATCACCATGCAGCATCGGAGGGCTTCCCTGGTGGCTCAGAAAGTAAAGCATCTGCCTGCAGTGCAGGAGACCTGGGTTCCATCCCTGGGTGGGGAAGATCCGCTGGAGAAGGGAATGGCAACCCACTCCGGTATTCTTGCCTGGGAAATCCCGTGAACAGAGGAGCCTGGTGGGCCAGGGCATGGGGTGGCAAAGAGTCAGATATGACTGAGCAGGCTAACCCTTCACTTTTCACTGTCGTGTAGTAGCTGCCTGACACGGCTCACCCTCTTCATACAAACTGTCTCATTTGGCCACATAATGAGGTAGATATCTTACCCACACTTTATGGATGAGGAGAGCAAGGCATTGAAAGGCTAACTTATCCTAGCCTGCAGAGCTGGAAAGTGACAGAGCCAGCTGTGGACTTGTGCACATTTCAGCATCCGATCTCCCATCTCCTGGTCTGTCCATCATGTGATATTCATAGAATTCATCCAGAGCTTATTGCAAGGTAGGTACTGAACCTGTATTTTAATAGTCATCTCAGCCATTCTTTGTAGCAAAGAATGCCTCCTCATTTTTTAAGCTTTTTGTTTTGTATTGGGATATAGCCGATTAGCAATGTCGTGATGGTCTCGGGTGCCCAGCGAAGGGACCCAGCCATGCATGTACACGTATCCATTCTCCCCCAAAATCCCCTCCCATCCAGGCTGCCACTCAACATTGAGCAGAGTTCTCTGTGCTGTACAGTAGGTCCTTGTTGGTTATTCATTTTAAATATAGCAATCTGTACATGTCCACCCCAAACTCCCTAACTACCCCTGGCAACCATCATAAGTTCGTTCTCCAAGTCTGTAAGTTATCTGTTTTGTAAGTAAAAACAAATCTCCTCACTTTTAAATTGAAGTCACTTAGAGAAGGCAGTAATGTGGTCAAGTTTGCTCCGTCAGTAAGTGGTGGAGCTGAAATTCATACGCAGGTCTGTTTGACTCAAGGTCTAAAACTCTTCAGTACAGGCAGCTCAGTGGTAAAGAATCTGCCTGCCAGTTCAGGAGTAACAGGACATTCGGGTTCGACCCCTGGGTCGGGGAGATCCCCTGGAGGAGGAAATGGCAACCCACTCCAGTATTCTTGCCTGGAGAATCCCATGGACAGAGGAGCCTGGCGGGCTACAGTCCATGGGGTCGCACAGAGTTGGACACAACTGAGCGACTGAGCACAAATACACACACACACAAAGGCACTTCTCTTCGGGGCTGAAGACCAGACGATTTCACTTACCTCTATTAGAAAAAATATATTAAAGGAAGCATCCATTTAAGAAGAAAAAGAACAGGGAAAGGAAATTTCCATCTCTACGTTTTCATTTCTCAAAACACATACCTTTTCTGTCCCATTGCTCTGAAAAAAAAATTTGCATTTTTCTATATATTTTTTTCATTTTTTTCTCATAGGTGGTTGAGGTCACCTTTCCCCTCTTTTATGCTTTAATTCAGGTTCCTGCATCTTGGGCATCATTTTTTCTACTCCCCCCAAATAACTCATCGCATCTCTTCTCTCCGTGTGTTTTTAATTGGAGGAGTCTCTTCAAGCTGTAAGACAACTCACCCCCTTGTCTGTTCTCCACTCTCCCTTTCAGCTGCGTTCCTGAATGGCTGTTGCCCCAATTCTGTTTTCCTGACCACAATTGGTGCAGCTGGGACAGAGAAGGACCAACTGAAAAGGAAATGCTAATCAGACCTTTTTAGAGAGTACAGTAAATACACACACACACACACACATGCATGCACGCACCCACTCACACACATGCACACAAATTAAAAGGGGGCTCTGATTTAAGGAGAAACATCTCTTTTCTCAGCATCCTACATTACTAGGTCTTGGGGTTTCCTCCAATGACCTGAGGATCCCCGAGGGGACAGCCATGCATGGCTTGTCTTCCCTGCAGCTCCCTCTTTCATTGAGTAGTTTCAGACAGAGCTTGAACATTCAGAGGGAAAGAAGTGCATGTACATTGGAAGACACTTTCGCCAGTTCCAAGTATGGGCAGAGGCTGCCACAGGAACTGGAAAGGGCGTAGGGGAGGCGCCCAGGTAGCCCTGGAGCCATGAGCTTGTTCCAGCGAGCGGAACACACAGAGAAAGTTCAGGCGGACCTTTGCCCTGAGACCTGTGATTTGAACCATATTTTGCAGAGGGTTTGGGTATAGTTGTTGGGTTTTTGCTTTTTTGGGGGGGGCAGGGGTTGCTTTTTAATGTGGGAGAGAGGAAGAGCAAGTGGCAAGTCCACAGCTGATGCTTCATGTCCTGTGTGGCCAGATGTCCAAGGTGCTTTACTGAACGTCATTGTCCAGTTCCTAGCTGAGAACACAGCCAAGGAGGGAGGAAAATCGAGAGAGAAGCTGAGTAAACTGGAGAAAGCTTGTTGGAAGGGAAAGACCCCAGGTTTACAAACAACTTACATGTGGCTCTCACCAGGGGTGGGACACCCTGTGTACTCGCTCTGGGTGCTGATATCTTCCTCTGCAGAAACAGGCTTACATGGATGACTTTCAAAGTGACTTTCCAGCTCTGATATTTACATTACTGAATAGTAGAAATAAAAGCTTCCCACCATCAAGGACCTATTGTATAGCACAGGAAACTACGCTCAGTGTTTTTTTTAATAACCTATAAGGGAAAAGAAGGGATTGCCTGGTGGCTCAGTCGGTGAAGAATCTGCCTGCAGTGTGAGAGACCAGGTTCAATCCCTGGGTCGGGAAGATCCCCTGGAGAAAGGAATGGCAACTCACTCCAGTATTCTTGCTGGAGAATCCCATGGACAGAGGAGCCTGGTGAGCTACAGTCCATGGGGTTGCACAGAGTTGGACACGACTGAGCAATAACACACACATCTCACACACACACACACACACACACACACACATGAGGGAAAGAACCTGAATAGACTAGATATACATATAGGTATAACCAAATCACTGTGCTCACACCTGAAACTACCATGATGTTGTCAATCAACTAAACTTCAATACAAAAAAATTAAACCCAAACCAAAGAATTCTCCTTAAATTAAAATCCTCTTTTGCTGTAGTCATGTACCCTGGGCGATTACTAACTGAAGCTTATTTCTCCACAGAGAAATGAAGACAAATGAGGTGTGATGTATGCTACAGTGACTAGAGTAATAACACTGTATTGTCAATTTGAAAGTGGCTAAGGGCATAAGTATTAAAAATGCTCATCACGAGAGGAAAAGAGGAAATAAAAGCATTTCCCCAGGTCTATTTTGTTGTAAAATGTTTATGAAGCGGGACTTCGTTTATTTTGGTCAGTGCCTCCAACCGAGCCAAAAACAGCCATCTTGGAATGCGAGCCTCCCTCTCTGCCCTCCCGGCTGACGTGGATGTGGCCGGGGTGTCGGGGTGGGGAAGGAACGGGGAGGCAGGGGAGAGGAGAGGAGGAGATGAGAGTTTTCTAATGATCTTCCTTAGTTAACAGGCACAAGTTGTTAGCTGGAGCTGAGAAGCCTTCTTTTCTGGTGTGCCAATCTCCCCCTCCTTTCTGTAATGGGTTTAGTTCCCACAGCTAATGCAGTGCGTAATGAGGCCGAAGGGGAGCCAGTGCCCCGGGGGGTGGGGGGACGGGGTAAGGACACGGAGCCTCCCGGGCCTGACAAAGGACACAGAGCCCCGCTGGACGGTCTTGATGACGGGTCCAGCCTCTGCCACTCCCAGCGAGTGGAGCCTCCCGCCAGGGCTCGTGCAGGCCGAGTGGCGGGTGCAGGCCTTGGTGTGAGACCCCAAGAGGCCTGGGAACAGGGCAGACCTCTGCCAGGCCAAGCTCATTCCTTCCCCCAGGCCCTGACCTGACCTCCCCGCCCCTCCCCAGCCACTGGTCCAGGGGCTCTTGCTCTCAGGATGGAGTACCTTTTCCCCATCAGACCCTCTCCTTGGGTGGTAAGGAAGGCCCCTGCCCCATTCAGGCTTTATCGGGCTGCGAGAGAGGACGGAGGAGCCGCCCGCATAGGCGGAGGGAAAAGCGGCCACCTTGAGGAGGGACCCGAATCCCCTCGGCCAGTTCTGGTGGCTCGCACCTCCGGGCCCCCCAGCGCTCTGCTCCCGTGGAGCACCGCCTGCTTGACGGCGCAAGGTCTCCCAGTGATGGGCGCTGTGTGCATCGTCACTCCCACCTGTGCTTGGGGATGGCCCCTCATTCACTTTTCAACTCCTATGGCCTCCAGTTATAATGCACAACCTAGACCGGGGGCTCGTGTTCAGAGTTGAAATGATTCGAATGTCCAGGAAAGAGGCTCTGAATATTCACATCCTTGGGGCGAACCTAGGGACCCTTCTAGATTATTTCCTGATGCTTTCAACCCAGTGGGCTCCAGGGATTCCTAAAAGGAAGGGAGGAGAGGAGGAAAGGCAAAACCAGAATCGAGGGGGAAAATATTTCCTCTTAGGACAAATCCACCGTTCACTTGTCCATTGAAAGAAGTAAAAATTCTCACGTGGAAAGTTCAGGAAGAGACAATTCAAATGATCAGGAGCAGGTTGGTGGGAGATGTTGCTGGTGTGAATGCGACCCCCTAAAGTGTACACTTCAGGGCTTACAGAATGGGTATAATACTGACTGGATCGTCCTAATGTCTAGTCAGCACCCTGCAAAATTCAGGAGTGAAACTTGGGCTCCCAGAGGTCGGGCTGTATGGGTGTATGGCTAACAAGCATTAGAGATGTTGGCCCTGGCCCTGTGCTCTTGTCACTATGCCATGGATCTGGAAGAATTCATCACTGGCAGAGAGAAGGCTGTGGATAAAGATGACTTCACAGAGTCACAAAGGTCCACGACTGGTGAAAACGTTCTGCCTTCACAAACCTCTAGATTGCTTTTCAGGGTAACCATGGGAGATTTTTTATTTCTTATTTTGTTTATTTATTTGGCTATGCCAGATTTTAGTGGTAATATGTGGGATCTAGTGCCCTGACCGGGGAATCTAACCCAGACCTCCTGCATTGGGAGCATGGAGTCTAAGCCACTGGACTACCAGTGAGGCCCTGGAAACTTGAACGAGATAAAATGGGGAGCAAAGAAAAAGACAGGATTCATGAGATGAGCAGGAAGTAGGCTGTGGAGCCTTATTAGAGCAGAAATAGCAGGGTCGCCCAGCCCCACTGTGCTAATGCTTTGTTTCCCAGGGGAATTCTTTTTTTTTTTTAATTTATTTATTTGGCTGCAGCAGTTCTTAGCTGGGGCACGCAGGATCTTTAGCTGCAGCCCGTGGGATCTCGTTCCCTGACTAGGAATCAAACCTGGGTCCCCTGCATTGGGAACTCGGAGTTTTAGTCACTGGACCACTAGGGAAGTTCCCCCAGGCGAATTCTATGATTGGACAGGGCCCCTGCCCTCCTGGATCTACTTTAAGATACGAATTGGGGGAGATTTTTGCTATTGGGGAAAATCTGTAAAGGCAACTGGAAAGTCATACCTGATGATCCCAAGCAGTTTAGTGGAAAAGTGGGGAGTTGGGGAAAGCTCCCAGTTCTCAGAGGCTGATATCAGGTTCAATTTTTTCTTCCTCCAACCCTGCCTCGGATGCCAGACGGTGACAGACTCCAGACTGAGACAGAGCCACGTGGCTCTGTGTTCTGATCCAGCGGCTGTTTCTCAGTCTCCCTGCCACGTCATGGGCAGTCCTCATGGCCTCTCCTCATCTCTTGGAAAGTCTCAAGATGCATGCAGGCCTCCCCCGGCTCCAGATCTGTCTCTTAAGTTCTCCAGGAAGTCTCTTAACTATGAGCTGCTCATTTTCCTGCATCCAGGCTAGAGCAGAAGCTTTCCCTTTAGCCACAGACGGAGGCACGTGGTCTCCCTGTGGCTCAGAGCATCTCCCTTGGCCTAGTGTCCACGCCCCGTCCCCACCCCATGGTGTTCCCGTGACCGTGTCCCTCCTCATTCAGGACTCTACCCAGCTGTCACCTCCTCAGAGGATCAGTCCCTCACCAGGCGGCCTTCCCTCCCACTATCCTGTCCCCTCGCCCTGGTCCATTTATGTTCACACTTCTTTTTCTTTAAATTTTAGTTATGTTTGGCTGTGTTGGGTCTTAGTAGTTGCAACACTCACTCAAGGCTTAATTGCTCTGAGGATTGCTCTTAATGCAGGATCTTAGCTCCTTGATCAGGGATCAAACCTGTGTCCCCATCACTGAAAGGTGGATTGTTAACCACTGGGCCACAAGGCAAGTCCCAGGTGTTCATACTTCTCACCACAACCTCACAACAGATCTGTTTCCTTCTCGGCTTACTGCCTATACCAGGATGCTGCATTCAGGATTTTCCCCTTTGGGAAAGGATCTTGTTTTTGTCAACCACCAAGTCACCAATTCCTAGGACAGCAACCGGCAATGTGGTGGGTCCTCAGTAAATGTTTGCCTGATGAACAGGTGGTGCGGACGGTTCCTAATCCTCAGATCCCTTGCAGCCAAAATCTGGAGCCAACTCAGGTAGCAGGTCCGCGAGGCAGCTCTCCTTCTGGCCTCATTTCACCTGCAGTACCGAGAGCAGTCAGTGTCTCCACGGCCACCACTGTGGCTGTTATTATTTACTTATTAGCATGATGGCTAATCATTTCATAATGATCAGATCCCTTGCAGCCAAAATCTGGAGCCAACTCAGGTAGCAGGTCCGCGAGGCAGCTCTCCTTCTGGCCTCATTTCACCTGCAGTACCGAGAGCAGTCAGTGTCTCCACGGCCACCACTGTGGCTGTTATTATTTACTTATTAGCATGATGGCTAATCATTTCATAATGACTCATTAGACTAATATGATCTTAGAGACTAATGAAATGCCTACAATAGAACAAGAGTGTGCCCGACAGTGTACCCAGCAGCAACTCGGGTACAGTTTGCTCATTCACTCTCAAGGTAGTAAACGCTCTTAGCCAAGGGCATCACAGTCATGGACTTCCCTGGGAGTCCAGTGGTTTAGACTCCACGCTTCCAATGCAGGGGGCACAGGTTCAGTCCCTGGTCAGGGAAATGCTGCAGGCCTTGAGGAGCGTGGTATGAGTGGTATAGTGTGCCTGTATTTTAGTGTTTACAAAACTGTGTACTTGTGTAATGGTACAACAGGAGATCTTGTGGAATTTCTGTTTCTACATTTAAATTCATACATGTAATGTTTGCTTTACTGATTACAATCTGGATTTCTAAGAAGCATGTTGATTTTTGCAATAAAGATGCAATATGGAATGGTACACAATTGAAAAAAAAGATAAAAGTTATAAACTTAAAAGAATTTGGAAATTTTATGAACCATCCAAAAATTATAGCAATCACCAAAAAGAATTATTTAGAAAAGAGCATCATAGTCCCAACAAAGGAGCTGTGACCATCCGTCAGATGGAATCTGTTAGGCACAAGCCAAGTTTGGGGGACTTTCACACACACTTCCTTGTTTACGTCTCTCCAGAGCCCCAAGATGCAGGTACTTTCATCCTCCAAGATCACAGTTAGTGACTGAGGTACTGGTTGACACAAGATTCCATGCTTTTCCCCCCGAATCACACTGCTGTACTAAACACGCCTATCCTAGAAAAAGTCCACTCAGTTACTCCTGGAATAAATCCCGGTTTTTTCACCTGTCAAATGAAAGCACTGGTCCAAGAGACCTTTTCTAAAAAAAAAATGCAAGCAATATTTTTTATTGAAATATAACTGATTGACATTATGTTAGTTTTAGGTGTGAAATGTAGTGATTCAATATTTCTGTTTATTTAAAAAATTAATTTAATTAGAGTATGAAAGTGAAAGTCACTCAGTCATGTCTAACTCTTTGTGACCCCATGGACTTCTCCAGGAATTCTCCAGGCTAGAATAGTGGAGTGGGTAGCCGTTTCCTTCTCCAGGAGATCTTCCCAACCCAGGGATGGAACCCAGATCCCCTGCATTACAGGCAGATTGTTTACCAGCTGAGCCACCAGGGAAACCCAAGAATATGGAGTGGGTAGCCTATCCTTCCTGCATCGGATCTTCCTGACCCAGGAGTCGAACCAGGGTTGCCTGCATTGCAGGAGGACTCTTTACCAACTGAGCTACCAGGGAAGCCCTTAATTGGAGTATAATTGCTCAATACTTTTATAGATTATACCCTAAAGTTATTACAAAATAATGGCTTTATTTCCCTGTGGTGTACAGTATATATTTGTTCTTTATTCTATACATAGTAGTTTGTAGTAGATACAAACTGTTGTTTGTAGTTTAGTCGCTCAGTTCTCTCTGACTTTGCGACCCCATGGAATGTAACCCACCAGGCTCATCTGTCCATGGGATTCTCCAGGCAAGAATCCTGGAGTGGGTTGCCGTTTCCTTCTCCAGGGCATCTTCCCGACCCAGAGTCTGAACCCGCGTCTCCTGCACTGGCAGGCACGCTCTTCACCACTGAGCCTCCTGAGAAGCCCAGTAGACACAGATTGCTGTGTATTAAATAAAGGACCCAGAGACTTTTAAGAAACCTTGCAGCTTTAAGTTCCAGAACTCTCTCCCCTCTGACTGGTGTGAGCAGACTCCTCGCATGCTGATGTAATGAGCTTTACCATCTGCCTCTCTCGGCAAGATCTGATGGCCCTGAAAGACCCTCCCACAATCTGTCTCCTCACTCGACACCCCTTTCTACCTCTCAGAGCAGCTTCCTCCTCTGGACAGGTCATGGGATCCCCTTTGGACCTCACTCCCCCTTCCAAGAAAAGGCTTCCCTCCGGCGCTGCACCCGGTCATGAGAAACCGGCGGCGCCCTCTCAGTCAGCCCCATCTCGCCCTGGTTTCGCCCAGCGCTGCTGCCCAGACGCCCCGCCTTGCCTGTCTGGCGAGCATGACTCCTGTGTGCTCGGGCTCGGGGGCTGGAAAGAAGACGAGGCACATTTCCACCAACAGACCATCAGTCCGTCAAGCCCGGGAGGTCGGGCCAGCTTCTTCATCGTCAGTTATCGAAGTGAGAGAATTAGGTCGCAAGCCCGCCTTCTCAAACCAAGATCTATTTATCCCAAACACCAGCAGGCACTAGCAGAGTGATGTGCTATGATTGGGGTTAAACAAAAAAAAAGCTCCTGGTATTCTAAGCTGTGAGTATGAAAACACTGTGAGGACTAACTGGTTGGAAGAACAGAGGGGGTTTATGATTCACTTCAAATATTTGTGTCAGGAAAGCCCGGATTCACCACCTGTTTCCCCTTCCACTGATATTTATGACAGCTGAGGAATCCTACCCTTCACAAAAGGCTCGGCTCCACGCCCGAACTTTCTAGCCTATTCTTTCTATTTACACGAACATTTTCGTAGAAAAAGCCTAAATTTCACCCCATCATGAGAAAAAAATAGTGTTCTCCCAGTGCCTGAAGGGGTGAGGAGAAGTTTTCTCCAGGTCTTCACAGCTCAGCCCCAACTTTTGGTTTGGGGCATGAGAAGAACAGGCTGCCGTCTCGTTCCTTCTCCTCCAGATCCTGGGCGGTGTTTCGGACGGAGCAGCTCCCTATGGAGGGAGATAAAGAATGGGACACACAGCAGGCATGCAAACAGGAGCTGGCAATCCCTCCAGCTTCTCCTGAGGCCTCTTCTTCCTAGAGCATCGTCAGCTTTCTCCTGGAAGGCAACTGGGTGGGTGGATCTATCTCCCACTGCTCCACCCCCACCTTCAAGGGCTGGGCACTCCAGGAGCCCTGCAGCTGAGGGTCTCCCCTGCCCAAGGAACTTACAGTCTTTCTGGAGGGGGGCACCCCTGAGAAAGCAGAAGATGTCAGAGCTGGAGGTACCCTTCAAGATGCTCTGGTCTAAACCTCCTCCTTGAATCTCGGAGAGTGAGGCCTGGAGAAGCAAAGCGAGACTTGATTCAAGGTCACACCAAAGTCACTGGGGCCAGGCAAGGACTCCACCAGAGCTTCTGACTTCTAATCCAAGGCTCTTTTCACTGTATCATCAGGATACAGTGTGATTAAAAAAAAATAATTGATTTAGCACCTCTCCTTGAAAGGTGCTGCTGAACAAAGCACAGTTGAGAGAGACCTGGTCCAGGCCCTTGGCCCCAAGTCTCATGGGAGGACAGAGAGCTGAGCACATCCCCACCGGTGGCTCTGTCGGGAAGGACGCTGTGGTCAGAGCATGTACATTAGATCAAGGGGAATGCGGTCAACCACAAGCTGCTGTACTGCAGGCATTCCTAGTGGGATGACAATGTTCTAGGGAATCCTGTAAGTTAAGAGTTCCCAACCTCTGGATCTGATGCCTTGTGATCTGAGGTGGAGCTAATGTAGTAATAATAGACATAAATTGCACAATCTGCATAGTGCACTGGAATCATCCCGAAACCATCTCCCTGCTGCTGTGGTCTATGGAAAAATTGCCTTCCACAAAACCAGTCCCCGGTGCCCAAAAGGTTGCTGTAAGTCATGTCAGACCGGAGAGGTGGGAGAGTAGCTGTGGTTTATTGGGTGGTGACAGAGGGAGAGGGGGCAGCCTCTTGAGGGACAAGGGAGTCCAGATGCCAGATTCTGCACGTGCTCCAGCATCACCCTTCCACCCCCATCCCCTAGACGTCAGCACTTTAAATATCCATAACATGCCAGGAAACAGGAGACCCAGGGGGTTCTCCAGTCACTGCAGAATACACCCCCAGAAGTCAGCCCATCCATCCTGGAAGGCAGGGCTCCACCCACATGCTCCCACGTGACAGACTCTAGGTCCATCCACATCTCTACAAATGACTCTATTTTTTCCCTGTAAGCAGCTGAGTACTATCCCATTGTATGAATGAGCCACATCTTCTTTATCCATTCATCTGTCGATATATACACTGCCATGTGTGAAATAGATAGCTAGTGGGAAGCTTCTGTACACCAGAGGGAGCTCAGCTCGGCGCTCTGTGAGGACCTAGAGGGGTGGGATGGGAGGTGGTCCAAGAGGGAGAGGATATATGTATGCACACAGCTGTTTCACTTCATTGTACAGCAGAGACTAACACAACATTGTGAAGCAATTATATTCCCCCAGAATGGCTAACATAGGCACCTATGGGCTTTTAGAATAAGACTTACCTACACTTTCAATTGAGAATTCTGTAACCTCCAGTACTGGGGGACACTCTCCAGTACTGCCCCAGTCCTCATCCCCAGGAGCTTCAGTTCACTGTGCTTCATCCAGAGGCCACTCCCACTCACCACGGAGGGAGTGGAAGCAGAAACTTCGCTGCATTTTGTGGCCACTGCACCGTCCCTCTTTGAGCTGGAACGTATTAACAATGCCCTCTGCACCCCTCTCCATCCCCTCCAGCTGTTTCTTCTGCAAATTATAGAAAGCTGCAACACTACTCCGTGCTCTGTGGTGACCAAAATGGGAAGGAAATCCAAGAAAGAGAGGGTATACGTATGCTTATAGCTGGGCTGGGGACGCAGGTTCCATTCCTAGGTCAGGAAGATCCCCTGGAGAGGAAATGGCAACCCACTGCAGTATTCTTGCCTGGGAAAATCCCATGGACAGAGGAGCCCGGCAGGCTACAGTCCACGTGGTTGAAAAGAATCAGACACAACTGGACGACTGAGCACCCAGGCACCCATAGCTGATTCACTTTGCTGTACAGCAGAATCTAACACAACATAGCAAAGCAACTATACTCCAATAGAACTTAAAAAAAAAAAAAAAAAAAGAACGCTCCAGCTTTCCAAATGTCATGATCCTCCCAGAGCCCTCCTCTTGCTTCACTTTCTTACAAGTCCAGAAAAAGTGCTTCTAAGTTCCACCCTGGCCAACCTCCTGCAGCAGATTCTGGATCCCCTGGGGGCTTCCTGTCTCCAGAGTGAGGGTCAGGGACTGGCTGCTCGCACTGCCCTATGATTAAGCCACTAACTGTCAACCATTGTAAAGTAATAAAGTCACCAGCTGATTTTAAAGGAGCTTCTTTCCCCAAGAGTCCAAAGTGCTTTCTAAGTTTTATATGATCCCACCCTCCTATTCGGAGAAGGCAATGGCACCCCACTCCAGTAACTCTTGCCTGGAAAATCCCATGGACGGAGGAGCCTGGTGGGCTGCAATCCATGGGGTCGCTAAGAGTCGGACACGACTGAGCGACTTCACTTTCACTTTTCACTTTCATGCATTGGAGAAGAAAATGGCAACCCACTCCAGTGTTCTTGCCTGGAGAATCCCAGGGACAGGGGAGCCTGGTAGGCTGCCGTCTATGGGGTCGCACAGAGTCGGACATGGCTAAAGTGACTTAGCAGCAGCAGCAGCATCCTATTACAGGAAAAGCCAGGGTGACAGTGATGAAAATCTTAGCTGAAGTCTCTGCCTCATCCTGTCATAGCATCCTTTCCCTTTATGTGGTTCATCGTAGTCCACTGAAGCCACCACTACCTTTATATGTGGAATGGCTATTTTTGTGGGTCTTGATTTGCTGCTGGCTGTTGCGTTGAGACAGGCTGGGACCTTTGCTGTAGTGCTTGCACCTGGACAAATATCTCCTTGAGCAAGAAAATACAAAAGAGGTCATAAAGGACTAAAAACAACTGCGTGCATGCACAGTTGGGTCAAATTACGGCCAACAAGATACAGAAAGACCAAGCACCCAGCTTCCACTTCTGATACAGAAAGACCAAGCACCCAGCTTCCACTTCTGAAGAGTTACGGGGAGAGCAGGGTGTTGGGAACAAAGGCAGGGGGCTGCGCACACTGCCGGCACTGAACACAAGCAGAGGGTGGGCAAACCACCTAAGCCACCCCTCCAGCCCGACCTCTGGACACACCTCTCCCCTCACTGCACATAAGGAGACAGACGGAGCACCATGCTAGCTCCAGAGCAAGCAAGGGAAACTGCTACTTGTTCTCGCTTGCTCCTGCTGCAGCAGGGACCCTGAAAAGCCTTGCCTGAATTTCCTGTCTGGCCTGTGTGTATGTGTGTGTGTGTGTGTGTGTGTGTGTGTGTGTACAGGCACACACGTGCTCAGCCACTTTCAACTCTTTGAGACTCCATGGACTGTCTGGCCTCTAGGCAATTTCTGTTGATTAAGGAGGCCAAGAACTTGCTCAGTATCACTGGCATGGACTTCTAGAAGTCAGGCCATTCTGCTCAAACTATAAGATGAAAGCAGGCTTCTGTGCAGTAGAGAGCTGAACAGAGAAACCTGGAATAGCTGAGCTCTGGACAGCTGGTCAGCCCCAGGGACCAGGCACTGTGCGGTCAGCTCCTTGGACCTAAGGGAGAGGAAGGTCATCTAGTCACCTAAGAAGGCTGAGTCCAGGGTGACGATGAGCATCCTCCGAACATGCTCGCTGATGAGCAGGCATCATTAGTTAATCCATCTGTGGGCTCTGAACACCCACCAGGGATTCGAATTCCACACGACTGAAGCAGCAGCAGAGGCAGCAGCTGTCGAGCGGCACCTGCCGCAGGGGAACTGGCCAGATTTCAGAGAGGGTCCTCTGAGGCCAGAGGCAGCAGGAAGGAGAGATTCCAGGGGTGTTGGGGGCAACAGCTGGGGCTGGCAGGGAAGGTGCGGAGAGGAACTTGAGAGGGAAAGAAGGAGGGAGGGTGTGCAAATACAGAGCAAACGACCCTCCATGAAAATAGGAAGAGAAGTGTTAACAGTAAAGGAGTGACCTCAAAAGTGAGGCGAGATCACTTAGAGGCGTCCTCGCAGGGAATCTCGGCCCGCCTCTCCTGAGGACACCCTTCTGCTCTTTTGGCCACCAGAGGGCTCCTGTATTCCAAAAATATTATGGAAAAGTGACAAACGTCTCCAATATTTTCCACTCCGAGCGTGCACACATGGAACTGGCCGTTTCTGTGTTGGCACACAGAAAATCGTCTTGGAGAGTTGAGGGATTTCAGTTCCGATTTCGACAGGGCCCCTGAGCCAGCGTGGTCAGAAACCATCAGCCTCTCTTCTCTGTTCTCGTTACAACCCACAGCCACAATCGGGTGGGAGAGAAGGGGAGGGAGAAAAGGGGTCCAGCAAGTTAGACTTGACATTTCAGAGAGACATTACCACCTCGGCTCAGTGTTTATACATAGTTAGGGATGAGCAGGCCTGTGGTTTGGTTGTCTGATACCACCTTTGTCCTGGTGAAACTCATATATCAAGGAAAAAAATAATACGCATGTGTTTGGCAAAAGGTTCAGGTTCAAGGACCAGTTCTGTCTGTTTCTAACTATATGACCTTGGCCTAAACCCCTAACCAACCTCATGAGCTACAGCTCCATTCTCCGTAAGAGATAATATGTTCTTATCACCAAGGTCGGATGCAGAATTAGATGAGATCCTGTCTTTGAAGGGATCGGACAGGTGGTCAGAGCTCAGGATTCACTCATTTTCTCTGAACCTGAATCGGTCCCACACTTGAAATTGACATTATGGAGACCAGCAATACGTTTACAAAACTGGGCGTGAGGAAGAGAACACTAAGAATACTGTAATCCTGCCTTCAAATATTTTGAAGGACTATTATACGGAAGACAGCTTAGGACTGCTGTCACCCCGAGTAGAAAGTAGACCCATGAATGGCAGAGCTGGGCATCAGATCAAGCTTGCTAGAGAATTACTCCAACTGCCGAACATGAACTCTTCCCCCAAACGGAGTAAAACAGCAGTTGGCCCATCCCAGGGGTGTTCCGGGAAAGGTGGGATGAGCGATGGAAGGGAAGTGACCCTGCAGATTCCTGCATCAGCTGGGAAGTGTTGGGTGACCCACGGGAACCTTTCCAACTCAGGAAATTCTGTGATTCTCTGTCCCAAGGAAAGGGACAAGTGGGAAAGCATTGTTATGTCAGGTGGGTGGAAAGGATGGTCGGCTTTCCAACCTGGCGGTTGTGACATCTACACTTTCCCACATCATCGGATTGCTATGCATCCGGCCCCCTCTCCTCTTATTCCTGGGTGTTTCAATCAGCTGGTGGTTAAGCCTCAGACAGTCACTTCTAAGCCAAGAGCAGGGTTATGCGCATCAAAGATGGTTGCTATAGATCCACTCTGCTGTTTTGGGAATGACTGATCAGTGTTTCTGACGCTAGCAACGCTCCCCTCAAAGTTCAAGTTTAATCAGATCAGGAACTGTGCGATTCAGAACACTTTCCTTTCCTATTTTCTTTTATCTGACACCGAGAACAATCCTTTTTCTCACAGCTAGGGAACTTCATAAAGAGGGAGGAGTCTGAACACATGACTTTTGGAAATTCTTGCTCTGTGTGAGTCCCAGTGCAAGATCAAACTCCACGTAGACCTTCTCTCTGAAGCAGGTAGGTGAGTTTTCCCAGTTCTTCTAAGGTAGGAAGGGGTGAGAGAGAGAGTATATTCCCAGCTCTCGTGGAAGGATGGTTTTGAAAAGAATCAGGATATGCAGTGTGTCTCGGGGGTCACAACATGGGTTACCATCTGGAGAAACTTGGTTTTGACACTCAACTTGATCATTCAGTAGATGAGAAATGTTTATCAATATCCAAGTCGCGGTGTCTCTCTCTATAAAAGAGGAAGATGTCTTCTGAAATTTTGCTGAATATAAAAAATGGCCAAGTTTCTATCTTAGAAAACCCAGGGAAAACTTTTAGGTTGTGCATTTTTTTTCAGCTGACATATATTATCCCCACAGGACGTCCCTACCTCAGGTCTGTTAAGACACTGGTATTACAGACCAGATATTGTGAAATCATCTCCTTCAACACTTTAAACATAAGGTTCTTACTCATGTGGTGGGGAGGTAACTCCCATCTTTATTGAAGGGGTACCGGGACACACTATGTGGGAACTGGGCACATCTGTTGGCCTCTAGGGCTGGCTCCAGTGAGTGCGTCATGCTTCACCGGAAGAGTGGGATGGGAAGATACCGTGGTTGTTAAGTCATCCCATCAGGATTCGTACCAGAGTCATGTGGGTCAGCCCTGAATATTCACTGGAAGGACTGATGCTGAAGCTGAAGCTCCAACACCTTGGTCACCTGATGCAAAGAGCCGACTCATTGGAAAAGACCCTGATCCTGGGAAAGACTGAAGGCAGGAGGAGAAGAGGGTGGCAGAGAATGAGATGGCTGGATAGTATCACCAACTCAATGGACATGAGTTTGAGCAAATTCCAGGAGACAGTGAAGGACAGGGAACCTGGCATGTTGCAGTCCATGGGGTCGCAAGGAGTCGGACACAACTCACAGAATGTTCAGTCACAGGGGGCCTGGGGCAGAGGTTGGAAGGAACGGAATTCTGGCCCGGTTACATGCCCTGCCAATGCTGCAGGCCATCACATATTCCAATTGTCCCCTCTGTCCCCTGCAGGGAAGGCCTTGGAAGAGATCAGCTAACTGTCTTCAAAAGTTAAGCAATTTCTTTCTCAAGAACAAGTGGGAGAGAATGCAGGTCGCAGGTCTTTTGTAAGAACTTCCTATATCGCCTCCTCCAGCCCACTCTCCTCTCTCCTTGTTACAGCCTAGGGGGAAATGGGGCTGCAAATTCAATGGAGTTCCGACTTTTTAAGATCATGACTGACAGTAACAGGGACCACGTGTATCATGACCTAGAACGTACACATCATCATACACACAAAGACACTTAATATTTCACGAACCAGAGCTTACTATGTGCACAGACTTTGATGTTTTCTATTTCATTCTATACTCATTCATTCCACTTTTAAGCTGTTCATGACCTGAATTTCACCATGTGACCTGACCTTTGAACTATGTTCTTTACTATTGATCTTACTGACTGATGGGACAGCATGCAATTTCTCTCCATTTCCTCCCAACTAAAGTGCAAATTCTTTAACAGGACAGATAAGACCATTTATATTATCTCTATCTTCCGTTTTAGTTCTGCCATCTTCACCTGAGCATCTTATGCTCCCAACACACCTGACACCTGCCTCTCCAAGGTGACCCAAGCTCACTGAGCACTCTCCCATCTCTCTGCCTTGCTTGTCCCCTACCCTCAGCCTTGACACGCTTCTTGCTGCAGGACAAATTCCTCTCCATCCTTAAGAAATATCCCAGCTGTCAGTTCCTCGGAAGACTGCCCCGACCGTTCCTCGGAAGACTGCCCCGACCTGCCCAAGCAGAACCAAACTCTCCACTAGGCTCCCACGGTCTTGAGGAATTCCTTTTTTCTTAGTATATGGTGATCATCTGGCCCTCCTTATCACAGCTGAACTGGCCTTTTCTATTTTTGAATTAGCAGAAATAATTTTTAGGGCTTCCCAAGTGGCTCAGTGGTAAAGACTCCGCCTGCAATGCAGAAGACTCGGGTTTGATCCTTGGGTCAGGAAGAGCCCCTGGAGAAGGGAATGGCAACCCACTACAGTATTCTTGCCTGGGAAATCCCATGGACAGAGGAGGCTGGTTGGACATAACTATACAACAACAGAGATAATTTTAAAAGAACACTTTTGGTCTTTTTCTTTCCTTTGTGATTAGCCCTTGCCTTCTTTTTTCTTTATCTTCCACCTACTTCTGGCCCCACCATCTCCACAAAGCTCAGCACCACCAGGAGAATGGGAAGATCGGACAAGGAGAAAAAGGCATGGTCAAATCAGTGGTGGCAAACCAGTCTGGTTTCTCTTCCATCAGACTGACAGGGAATCCAAACTTGGCAAAAACACAACACAATCCATCTGAATGACAGGAAATTGGAAAAGGCAAGATGAGAAGGAGAAAGCAAGGCAGAGTGAGAACACTGGCAGACAGCTGCACAATCAAGCCAGGTGCTGACATGAGGCGCAAAATAAATGCTGATTCACAGGCCACAGCAAACCCCGATGACAAGCAAAGGCACTGTGGCTGTCTGCGATATAGGCAGTGGAGCATCCCAGGTGGCTCTAGTGGTAACGAATCTGCCAATGCAGGAGACATAAGAGACAGCAGTTTGATCCCTGGGTCGGGAAGATCCCCTAGAGCAGGGCACAGCAACCCAATCCAGTGTTCCTGCCTGGAGAAACCCACGGATGGAGGAGCCTAGCAAGCTACAGTCCATGGGGTCGCACAGAGTCAGACATGACTGAAGTGACCTAGCACTCACGCACATAGGCACCCGTAGAGTTTATACAAGAGACTCCCAGTGCTCAGTAGCTTTCAGAGCAATTATCCCCACATTATTCCATTTCATTATGGGGTGTCAGAGCTGGAGGGGATTTTAAGAAGCCAATTAGCCTTATCCATTCTCTGGCAGTAAATCAAAAGGATCCTGCAACAGGCCAGCAGTGTGCCCAAGGTCACACACCTTTGAGTTAGCAGCAGAATGGGATGCTCTTTACTCAAACCTGCACACACACACACACACACACACACACACACACACACACAGATGCCCAGTAGACTCTTGGGGCTCTTGGGGTTCTAGAAGGCCTGGCATTTCAAAGCCCCTCCATAAAGCAGCCTGGCGCCTTCCAGATCTTTCCAAGACTCCCAGGCACAGATTCCACAGCCCCTACTCCGGCCAACCCTCTTAAAATCTGTTGCCACAAGAGCAAGGCTGGTCTTCACAGCATCTTATCCCTATGACCAAGAGTGCCTAAGCTATTAACTCACCAGCAACACATGCCAAGTTGCCTCTTCTTTTGCACAAGATGTTCATTTAAAATCAAATTGCACATAAATCCCTCTAGTTTCTGCTCATTTCCCTCAGCCCTCGGCCTTTTTTGGTCTTTTTTTTCCCCCTCTGTGCTCCTAACCCTGTCTACTGTGAGTCTCTGAGATGACACACGGGCAGCTGGGCTGACTGGGGGAGCATCCACAGGGTAGTGCTGGAGCCGGCTGGCCAGCGGGAGAGAGTTACAGGGATGGCCTGGCGCGACGACCCTCATAGAACCGGGAAGCCCCTCAAGCACTCTTCTAGAACAACTCCTTCATCTCAAAGCTGTGGAAACGGGAGGCCTGGAGTGCAGAACTGTCTTGCCTTCGCAATTAAGGAATGTGAGTTAGGAGAGCCCCCGCCCCCCGCCCCTCCAGAAAAAGTGGCCCTCCTCCCGGACCAGTTCACTGCCTTTGGCTCTGCAGATGGGGAACCTGAAGTTTAGAGAGATGAAGGGATTATCTGTGATTCCAGAGCTACTAAGTGTGGGGTCCAATCCTGGACCCACAGTGAGATGGGAGGACAGCGAAGGAATGGCCAGCTCTTTCCCACGCGGCAGGAGGGGCCAGCACAACTCCAGGGGGCGCTGTTCGCCTCGCCTCACCAGTCTGTGCCCCGTGGAGACGGGACTGGGGGTCGCAGGGATCGGGGGAAGGTACCCCTATCCTCCACACGGCCAGTTCCTAGGTTGTTCCCCGGCATATTAGGGGCGCCCGTCCGTGTTGAGGTCCCTAATCCCCATCACTGTCCGGGAAGCCGGGGACCGGTCCGAACGCCTTTCTCCATTCAGCGGGATTATCCCTTTTGAATTGTTTAAAAAAAAAAAAAAANGTGACCCCATAGGCGGCAGCCCACCAGGCTCCCCGTCCCTGGGATTCTCCAGGCAAGAACACTGGAGTGGATTGCTATTTCCCTCTCCAGGGGATCTTACCAACCCAGGGATCCAACCAGTGTTTCTGGCATTGGCAGGCGGATTCTTTATCAATGAGCCGTCAGGGACACCCCACCTCTCCCTTGGCTATGTCCTAACTCATCCATGACACCCTGATCTGAATTGGTACCACTGCTGTTCTCTCTTATGCTCCCCCCTGCCCCCCGCAATGGTTTACCATCATAACACACACTGCAAACTGTAATTGTATTTGTATTTATATTTATTTGCTGAATATCTCCTCCACTAAAAAGAACAGGGATCAGTTCATTTTTGTACCACATTCCTACCGTATACCAGATTGCCTGCCACTCAGTAAATGTTAGGCTTAATTCAGATTCAAGGAGTCTGCCTGCAATGCAGGAGACCTGGGTTTGATCCCTGGGTTGGGAAGATCCCCTGGAGAAGGGAATGGCAACCCACTCCAGTATTTTTGCTTGGAGAATCTCGTGGACAGAGGAGCCTATATAGCTGAGGCTATATAGCTGCTGGGGTCACAAAGAGTCGGNCTGGGTTTGATCCCTGGGTTGGGAAGATCCCCTGGAGAAGGGAATGGCAACCCACTCCAGTATTTTTGCTTGGAGAATCTCGTGGACAGAGGAGCCTATATAGCTGAGGCTATATAGCTGCTGGGGTCACAAAGAGTCGGACACGACTGAGCGACTAACTCTTTCACTTTCAATTTAAAAATTATCTTAGGAGAGTAAAGAATTCTTGTACCCATTTGACAGATGAGGCCACGGAAGCTCAGACAGCTTTGGTAACTTCGGCTTCTGTTAGGCCATGGTATTATGAAAGCATAGACCTTCCAAGGGATAGCAAATAAATCCTATAACAGACAATTATAGCACTTTGGGTGCTATGGCCTTCCTTCTGCTCTCCAGGACTCTTTCCAGTCTAATGAAAGTTCCATTCACTTGTTCATTCTACAGATATGAGTGGAGCACCTGTTATGATGAGCCCAGCAGCACAAGGGTAAACAGGAGAGTTCCCGTCCAGAAGTTACTGGTAAGTGTGAACTTCGAGACCACAAGCTGTCTACTAAAGAGCAGAATCCACTGTGTTCATTTATAAAAAAAAAATTCCGATATTCTCCTGATATTTTGTTGATTTCAGTGTCTGTTCTAGTATACAGTAGGCTTAGCCTGTATTTTTAATTGGCCTAAAAAATGCATCTCCATGCCTGGAATATATATTTTAAAATTTATCCTACTGTTTCTTTGGATTGGCAGTGAGGTCTGGAGACCAACCATGGTTATTTCTAAAGGAGAAAGATGCTACAGTAGAGAAGTGTACACATGTCAAGAGACTTTTCTGGATACTATTCCCTTAACTGTGCTCTAGAAGCAGGCTCTGCTCTGTCTCCACCTAAGACACACACACGCATCAGCACCACCATCACCGCCACGGCCAACACTGCTGTTGCTGCCACCAAATTGCTGAGTCAAAATGACATAAAGGGGAGAGGAGATAATACTCAGACCGAGTCCCAGCTCCTCACAATAGCCAAGCCGTGTGACCTCTATCTAGTGTCCGCCCTTCTAAGCTCCAGGCTCCTCCTCCGATCCCAGCACTTTCCAGCTCTGAGGCATCTATGAAATGAACTGGCTCCGTTACTTTATTCTTTTACTTATTCAGTAAACATTTATTAATCATACGCCAGGCATTCTGTCCCGTACTGGGACTACAACAGGGAGTAAAACTAACCAAAGTCTCTGTCCTCAGAGAGTTTATGGTTCAATGGGGGTTCGGTTCGGTTCAGTTCAGTCCAGTCGCTCAGTCGTGTCCGACTCTTTGCGACCCCATGAACCGCAGCACGCCAGGCCATGGAGAAGGAAATGGCAACCCACTCCAGTGTTCTTGCCTGGAGTATCCCAGGGACGGGGGAGCCTCATGGGCTGCTGTCTATGGGGTCGCAAAGAATCGGACACGACTAAAGTGACTTAGCAGCAGCAGCAGCATAATGCCATATAGGCAAATAGAAAGATACATGCATAAAAAGCAACTACACGGTCGACAGTGACATAAATCTTCATCTCATCTTTCTCACATTAGAATGAGTGCCTAATCAGGAAAGAGACATAAATGTCAGGAATGCCGACAATGAGGATAAAGAAACAGGGAGTCTTGCACGTAGTGACCTATGGATTTAGAATAATGTTTGCACCTGAGATGGGGAAGAGAAAAGAACCAATGTCATTTATGCCATCCAGCCATCTCATCCTCTGTCGTCCCCTTCTCCTCCTGCCCCCAATCCCTCCCAGCATCAGAGTCTTTTCCAATGAGTCAACTCTTCTCATGAGGTGGCCGAAGTACTGGAGTTTCAGCTTTAGCTTCATTCCTTCCAAAGAAATCCCAGGGCTGATCTCCTTCAGAATGGACTGGTTGGATCTGCTTACAGTCCAAGGGATGCTCAAGAGTCTTCTCCAACACCACAGTTCAAAAGCATCAATTTTTTGAATGCCATCCAGCCATCTCATCCTTGGTCGTCCCCTTCTCCTCCTGCCCCCAATCCCTCCCAGCATCAGAGTCTTTTCCAATGAGTCAACTCTTCTCATGAGGTGGCCGAAGTACTGGAGTTTCAGCTTTAGCATCATTCCTTCCAAAGAAATCCCAGGGCTGATCTCCTTCAGAATGGACTGGTTGGATCTGCTTACAGTCCAAGGGATGCTCAAGAGTCTTCTCCAACACCACAGTTCAAAAGCATCAATTCTTTGGCGCTCAGCCTTCTTCACAGTCCAACTCTGACATCCATACGTGACCACTGGAAAAACCATAGCCTTGACTAGACTGACCTTAGTCGGCAAAGTAATGTCTCTGCTTCTGAATATGCTATCTAGGTTGGTCGTAACTTTTCTTCCAAGGAGTAAGCGTCTTTTAATTTCATGGCTGCACTCACTATCTTCAGTGATTTTGGAGCCCCCCAAAATCAAGTCTGACACTGTTTCCACTGTTTCCCCATCTATTTCCCATGAAGTGATGGGACCGGATGCCATGATCTTTGTTTTCTGAATGTTGAACTTTAAGCCAACTTTTTCACTCTCTTCTTTTCCAATTCTGTGTGACCCATAAACGGCAGCCCACCAGGCTCCCCCATCCCTGGGATTCTCCAGGCAAGAACACTGGAGTGTGTTGCCATTTCCTTCTCCAATGCATGAAAATGAAAAGTGAAAGTGAAGTCACCACATCTATACAGTAGTATAAATGTTTCTGTGCTATACATGAAGAAGGACAAGGATAAAAACAAATACCTATAAGGTGGGAGAGAGGATGGTAAGAGATCACACATGGGTCCCAAGAGTGATAATCGAAGATCATGGGGTTATTCAGTCTGGAGGAGAACAGAGAGGAAGATAGGGTGACCAACCAATTTGGTTTACCTGGAAGTTTCCCAGTTTTAGCTCTGAAAGTCTTGTAGTCCAGGAAGCCCGTGAGTCCTGGGCAAACTAGAATTGCTGGTCACCCTAAGGAGACATCACTGGTGTCTCCAGCTATCTGAAGCACTTTACTGTTGCTTCCTGGCCTGCATACAGATTTCTCAAGAGGCAGGTCAGGTGGTCTGGTATTCCCATCTCCCACAATGTGGGTACCAACTATCAATTAAACAGTCACTGATCAAACAACCACCACACACACAGAAAACTGAACCAAATGCCTCCGGGTGATCACATTAGCGTCTGCACCAAGCCAGGTGACAGGAAGGCCCCTGCAGAGTGGAGGAGAGATGAGGAGGAGGATGGAGAAGAAATGATGGTGGGGAAGAGGTGAGGATGGAGAAGAGATGATGTGGGGAAGAGATGATGATGATGGGGAAGAACAAGAAGCTGTTAAATCGGAGAGAGTCCATCAACAAGGGTCACTCTTCAAAGCCCAGTTCTTTTATTTTTTTCCCCATTTTCTCCCAGTAAAAACTGCATGTGAGATTGTAAAACGCAGCCCTTGCCATGCCTAACACTGCACAAGGCTTGGTCTTTTTGTGCTCACACTGGTTCCCATTCACTCTGGAATCTGGACACCCAGCGTGGATCCTAGGGCCGAACATCTGCACATGTGTCTATATCTTCTCTCACTGTCCCCTCGGCTGTGAACTGGTGTGGGGTGGTGACCATGCATTCTGGCCTCCGTGGCTCCTTGGGAGGGGAATCTCTCCCTTTCCCTTGGACTAGCTTCCAGCACAAGTATCACTACTGATCCTTGACTCCTCCTGCAGGCAACACGGGGAGGCTGAGAGCCTGCCGTGTGGACTCCCGTGAGCAGAGCTGGTGGGGAAGGGCATGGCCAGCAGGTCTGTTTCCACGGTCACACTTGGCCATGGACAGGCCCGTTTCCCTGAAGTCAGTCAGTCCCTGCTCCGGCCCATCTTTCCCTTCTGTTCATCCTTCCTGTGAGCCCCAGAAAGGCCCCTGGCCTGATGCACTGAAGTTTGCAGTCTTTTCTCTCCCTCCCTTTCTATCTCTCTCTCACAAACACATACACAGCCTCGGACTGTGGTATTTCCACCGAAGGGGAAACACATCAGTGCTCCCTGTTGTTCATCCTGTACAAAATGAGTCTTTTCTACATGAGACAAGTGGTTGTGTATAGATTCCAGCAGTCATGTATAGACATGAGAGTTGGACCATAAAGAAGGCTGAACGCCAAAGAATTGATACTTTCAAATTGTGGCGCTGGAGAGGACTCTTGAGAGCCCCTTGGACAGCAAGGAGATCAAACCAGTCAGTTCTAAAGGAAATCAACCCTGAATATTCATTGGAAGGACTGATGCTGAAGCTGAAGCTCCAATACTTTGGCCACCTGATGAGAAGAGCCCACTCAATGGAAAAGACCCTGATTCTGGGAAAGATTGAGGACAGGAGAAGAGGGTGACAGAGGATGAGATGGTTGGATAACATCATCGACTCAATGGATATGAGTTTGAGCAAACTCCAGAAAATAGTGAAGGACAGGGTGGTCTGGTATGCTGCAGTCCATGGGGACAAGTGACCGAACAATAACACCATGGGAAAAGAGGTGTGTTCTTGGCTGCTGAGTATTTCACAAAGCTGCCCCCTTTAGTCAGCATTTTCTTGGATTCCTTCCTCTGACAGCACCTGTAAAGGTAGCTGAGCCCTCAGTTCCTCCTGTGGGAGTCCCAGTAATGCCCCAGTGTACCGCCTTGGGGACCAGGAGCTCCACACCAGAGAACATCAGCCCGGTTCCCCTGGCCTCCTGCCGCCTGGGGCCTTGGCAGTCCCTGGTCCCGGGAATGTCTAAGTGAAAGGATGTGGACAACTCTTGGCCCTCCTGCCTGCGGTGTGTGTAGGAGGGTGAGCATCATCTTCTTGATAAAGGCAGCACTGACTGAGAGCTCTGAGACCCCTGTAGCAGCCACTTAACCAACAAGCAGGGTGCAGGCATGGTTCTGGTCTGTGCTGAAGAGAAAGTGGGATGACTCTGATCAGAAAACGGGAAAACAGCCTTGACCCAGTCAGAAAGCAGCAAGCAGGATCGCCTGGCCCTTCCAAGGTTCCATTCATTCTTCCCTTCATCCACTCAGCAGGCTGGAAGGAGTTATCCAAAAGCAGGGTCACACTGCTATATGTATCTGTGAATTCCTGCCTCGGAGCACAGTGCCTGTTCAGTGAGGGAGCCCATTTGGCATCTATCCACCCCATGCCATGCGTGGCCCTGGAGGAATCAAGGAGGGCACAGGACACGATGCTTGCCTTCTTGAACTCACAGCCTGGGGGCCAGCGGTGGCACCGTGATGGCCTGAGCTGTGGCTGTGCAGGGCTGTTGGTGACTATGCTGAGGAGTGGCTCAAGAACAGGCCTTCAAACCACCCGGGGACCCCACCGTCCAGATGAGCCCTTCTCAGACCTCACTGATTCCAGCAATGGGATTCAAGCCTTGGCCACTGTTCGGCCTCCCCGGGGTCCCACAGCCCATGTCCGTGGCCTGCTTTCCTCATAGAGCTGGGCACAGGTCTGACATTGGAGTTGAGATGCAGTTTGCATGCCCCCACCCCCTGCTGTCTGACTGCACGTGTTCGTAAGCATTCTTGAGCCTCAGTTTCTTTCTTTTTTTAAAAAAGACTTTTTTTTTTTAATGTGGACCATTTAAAAAGTCTTTACTGAATCTGCTAAAATATCGCTTCTGCTTTGTGTTTTGGCCTCAAGGCATATGGATCTTAGTTCCCCAACCAAGGATCCAACCCTCACCCCCTGCAAAGAAAGGTGAAGTCTTAACCAATGGACCAGCTGGGATGTTTTGAGCCTCAGTTTCTTAGCCAACATCACAAGCCATTTCCCTGTGGAAAGCTCAGTTTTGACTAACTGGGTCCTCTCAGCATGGCCGGTCTCGGGTTTCCAGCTAAGAAAGTGAGGCTCAGAGAGGAAGCAGGCCATCCATAGGGGCAGGAGCCGACTTCCAACCCTGGGAAGCTGCTCCCACTCCAGGCCTGCCTCTGGCCTGCGCCCCGCTCTCAGGCCCCTTCCCAGGCCCCCTCGCTCTCTGCCTTGCAGGCCAGCTGCACCCAAGCAGAGCACGTCTCCTGGCATCACGGGCCTTTCAGAAACACGGGTCCCTCTGTCTCTTTCCCCAGGCCTTGACCTCAAGTCCAAGCCCAGACTCAAGGAGCGTCCTGCCGCTCCACCCCGCCCCCTCCCCTTTCCTGGGCGCGCAGCCTCAGGTCAGTGGTCAGCGGTCAGGTCCTCTGACCCGTCCTCTGCAGCACTCCCCTTTTCCCCAGCCGGCCCGGCAGTCTTTCAACCTCAATTGACTCCTGCTGTTTTCTCCTCTCCAGCTCTCTCATTCGGCTTCCTTTGCCCCTTTCATCCCTGCCCCCCACTCGGCTCCCACATCCTGCCCCGGGGCCCTCTCCCCGGCCCCAAGAAGTCTGTCTCGGTATTGTTCTCCAATTTCAACATTAGCATTCTCAAAACCCGCATTTGCATTTTGATGGCTCCTGTCCCAGCTAGACAGGGGTACACTTTGATGCCTATATATTTTGGAGAGGAGTGCTTTCTCTTGCACAGCAGCTCATTTTCCACTTTGATTCAAGCGCATTCTTTGGTTCCGGCCCTGATATATACTCTGGGCCAAGACAGGCTGTGTGTAGCCAGCACCTTTAGGCTATGCTGGGGCCTTTGCGATAACTGGAGCCTCTGCCGGCAGGAGCACCGGGGAACAGAAGTCTCACTTCCCACGCCTCCCAACCCCGCTCGGAACATCAAAGCTTCTTGCAAGCTCGCATCTGCAAGCAGTGTTCTCTCCTCCCAGGCTCCAAGGCCTGGCCTCCAGCATTCCGTAGCACGACTGGGAAGCCAGGGACTGGGGTTTGCGGCATCACCCCTAGCCAGGACACCCACCTGAGATACAAACCATCCAGGGCCTTGATTCTAGGAAAAGCCACAGGCTGGGATAAAGAAGCCTTGTTGGCCCACCTTTCTCTGGCTGTAGCCTGAAGACCCAGGCTTCCCTGGTGGCTCAGACGGTCAAGAGTCTGCCAACGCAGGAGACACCAGTTCGATCCCTGAGTTGGGAAGATCCCCTGAAGAAGGAAATGGCAACCCACTCCAGTATTCTTGCCTGGAAAATCCCATGGACAGAGGAGCCTGTGGGGCTACAGTCCATGGGATCTCAAAGAATTGGACATGACTGAGTCACACACACAGACACAAACACACACACACACACAACCTGAAGACCTTCTGNCCCTGAAGAAGGAAATGGCAACCCACTCCAGTATTCTTGCCTGGAAAATCCCATGGACAGAGGAGCCTGTGGGGCTACAGTCCATGGGATCTCAAAGAATTGGACATGACTGAGTCACACACACAGACACAAACACACACACACACACAACCTGAAGACCTTCTGGGTTTGAAAAAAGTTACAGGGCCCAGGCTGGCTTTGCATCTAGGGCAGGGGTGTTGGGGCTTTCAGTTTTTCTGTGCCTCTGGGCTGCTGGGGTTCGGCCAGAATGACAACGGCCAAGTGCCAAGCAACAGAGAGAAAGGAATCTCCTGCCAGGTCTCCGGGGGGTTGGAGGCCACTTCTTACCGAGGTTTGGGGAATTGTGGTTTGCATGGCACGGCTTCCTGGGGTTGCCTCCCAGCTTCAGAGTGATTCATGACTCCTGTTCCTTTGAGAAGCTCTCCCTTCCCACCTACAACTGAGTATTTCATGCAGGAACCCTACATAGCATCTTATATGTATGGCATACGGCCAGGAGGTGTGGATATGGAGGTACTTGGACTGGGGAAACAGAGGCAGACAGTGGGGGCGGTGGGATGTCGGGGGGTGGTGTAATCCTGAAAAATTGTGACTCTAGGGCGCCAGGGGGCCCAGCCAGCACAGCAGCAGAGGAGACAAGAGGAAATCTTGATTCCTCCAGTTTTGTCAGGGTTCAAATCGCATTCCTGGGAAGGGTTCTGTGATCCTGTCTCTGTGTTGGTGACTGAGGTTGATGCAAAAGAAAAGAAAATCGAGCTTGGCCAGCATAAAACTCCAGGTGTTTATGTGGGAAATAAACAAGTGCATCATAATATTAATGATTACTGCCTACGGATCGCTTGTGCGTCCCAGGGGGCTCTAGTGGTAAAGAACCCGCCTGCCAGTGTAGGAGACATGAGAGACGCAGGTTTGAGCCCTGGGTCAGGAAGATCCCTTGAAGGAAGGCAGGGCCACCCAGTCCAGGATTCTTGCCTGGAGAATCTTGGTTGGAGCCTGGTGGGCTACAGTCCATGGGGTCGCAGAGTCAGACATGGCTGAAGCAACTTAGCACACATGGATCACTTGCTCGTGTGGGATGTTTTTATGTATATTATTTCTAACTTTCACAGCAAGATTGTATTCTGGTGCCAATTTCAGAGATGGGGAAAAGGTTCCTATTAAAGGATCCAAGGTCATACAACTGGGACATTGTCGAGCCAGAATTTAACACCCATTCCAAGTTCACAACCCAGACTCCTTCCCTGGCACTGAAATGCAAGACAAGGCTGGACCCAAGTACCCCAGATGTGAAATAACTATATTCAGGGGAATCTTGGGAAGCAGGGCCCCTATCCCACCATGGGGATAGGAACTGCATCCCAGAGGGGTGGGTGTCTCTGGGGAGAGACACCCAGGAGGACATGAGACGTAAAAGCTCTGAGATGACCAAGAAATAGGGAGTCATCCTATTAACTGTTAGGGGAAGCACATTGATGGAACTCGCCCACTCTGGCCAGACACCATAGTTACCATCTGCATGAGTTATTTTACAACGGGAGGTTCTGATAAGGAACACAACTAATAAGCTACCACCAGCTGCAAGAGTTCAGAAAAAGTCAAAAGGAGACGAACCGTGTCCGACCATCTCCCAGAATCCTTCTTGCTGGCGTCCATCTTGGCTAAGCAATGCGTGTGCTACCAGGAAGGACCCTGAGTCAGAATGATTGGCCAGAGACAACGCAGAAACTAATCTCATCACCTTAAAACCCTAGACTGCAAGCCACATGGCGGAGCAGTCCTCCTGAGTTCCCTAACCCTACTGCTCTCTGCCCAGGCGTCCCTTCCAAATAAAGTCTCTCTATTAGCACATGTCGGGGAAGGCAATGGCACCCCACCCCAGTACTCTTGCCTGGAAAATCCCATGGACGGAGGAGCCTGGTGGGCTGCAGTCCATGGGGTCGCTAACAGTCGGACAGACTGAGCGACTTCACTTTCACTTTTCTCTTTCATGCATTGGAGAAGGAAATGGCAACCCACTCCAGTGTTCTTGCCTGGAGAATCCCAGGGATGGGGGAGCCTGGTGGGCTGCCGTCTATGGGGTCACACAGAGTCGGACACGACTGAAGTGACTTAGCAGCAGCAGCAGCATCAGCACATGTGTCTACTCAGACAAGTCATTTCTGAGTCTTAGACAAGAGCTCACTCTCGGGCCCTGAAAGGGCTCCCCCTTCCTGCAACAGTACTGAACCAAACTTGGGTTCTCTTCCCCTGTGTGCAGTAAAGCCAATCTACCCCAGGCTGTGGGGGAAGGAAAGTGAAGTGTCTGTTGCAGGTGCCAAGCATGGAGCCCATGTAGTTAGCGTCTGTACCACTCAGACTTCCTGATGGGGTCCAGCATTTTTAAAGGCCAGGTGAGGCAGGGGCATCCCAGGATCTGTGATCAGCTAGTACACCATTCTCTGATTGGTTGATGGTGAGGGGACAGGATAGTGTCTCAGGCATTCACATGATCAAGCCTTAGGTTCCAGGAGGCCTGGGGGCTACGTGCTCATGGTCATCAAGTAACTGTCTTCCATGTGATGGTGGTTTTTGTATTTATAAGAAAAACTCAGGAAATGTGCATCAGATACTATTATCTAGGTCCTTCAGAGAGGAGCTACAGCAGAGGATAAGGGGGACGGATTTGGCCCTGGGAAGGCCCCATAGTATCCCGTGTGTGTGCACGCGTGATCAGTTGTGTCTGACTCTTCGTGACCCCATGGGCTGTAGCCCACGGACATGAGATATTTCAAGACCACAGGGTCCTGCTCAGGTATAATCCAGGGGTCTAGGATCTGAGAAGAAGAAAGCAGAGACTAGGTTGGCACCAGAACACACAAGGCTCTGGAGGCACCAGGACATGTTCTGTAGGTGTTAGGGGACCAGGGACTGTGTTTGAGTAAGACAGTGATGTGAGAACTCAAGAAGACCTCGGTAAGGGGTCTCGGGATGAGGAGAGAATAAATGACAACAGGAGACTCAGGTTGTTGAAATTCCAGCAAGGGCCACAGAGATCTAGAACAGAGTAGCCCAAGCATGGCAGGATGGTGTTAAGTGTCTGACATGATTTGGGGTAGAATGGGGGTCTGGAGCACGAGGCGAGGTGTGAACTGGAGCTTCAGGTGTGGAGACGGCAAGTAAAGGTGATGCTTGAGCGGACTTCCCTGGTGATCCAGTAGCTAAAACTGCGTTTCCCGATGCAGCCAGCCTGGGTTTGATCCCTGGTCAGGGAACCAGATCTCACAGGCTGCAACTAAGACCCCAGGGCAGCCAAACAAATAAATAAAAATCGTTTCAAAAAGTGATGCTTGAAACCCTAGAAATGGATTTAAGCAGCAAGGGTAACAAGACAAGAGCGGTCTTGTCACAAAGGTCAGAGAAGCAACAGAGATGGAAAAGAAGCTGTGTGGGTGGCTGGGAAGGGTAGAAATTCAGTTCCCAGGTGGCTGCCTCCTCGGTCAACCCTGTCTGGTCCCGACCTAAGACACAGCTACCAGATTGGGGCGTGACTTGGAGCCCTGACACATGGCTGGCACTCCGAGCTCACATCCTCTTTTGTGAAAGGTACATAACGGCTGGAGAAGCAGAGCTCCTCGGGCTCAGCCAAGGGCAGCTCGTGTGGTGCTGAGCGCTGTCTAGTTACCTGTTCTTCCCCAAGTTCAGGACCTCCTCAAGATCAGGGACCAGATCTTTGTATTGACCCCAGCGGACACCCAGCACGCCAGAGTCATTCGTTGTTACTATTTTTAATCTATCTACCTGCCTGACTGCTTCGGGCCTTAGTTGTGGCACTCAGGGTCTTTCGTTGCGGTGCGTGGGCCTCTGCAGTTGTGACATGGGCCCCAGAGTGCACAGCTCTGCAGGCTCCAGTAGTTGTCGCGAGCGAGCTTAGTTGCTCTGGAGGCATATGGGATCTTTGTTTTCCGACCAAGGATCGAACCCCCGTCCCCTGCATCGGAAGGCAGACTTTTTTTCCTTTCTAATTAATTAGTTAATCTTTGGCTGTGCTGCGTCTTCGTTCCCGTGCAGGCTTTCCTCTGGTTGTGGCGAGTGGGGGCCCCTCGCTAGCTGTGGCCCACGGCCTTCTCGCTGTGGTGGCCCCTCTTGTCGTGGGGCACAGGCTCTAGGGTACTTGGGCTTCAGTCAGTTGCGGTTTGTGGGCTCAGTAGTTGCGGTTCCCGGGTTCTAGCGCACAGGCTCAAACGTGTTGGCTTGGCTGCTCCTCGGCATGTGGCATCTTCCCGGACCAGGGATCGAGCCTCTTCCTGCTCTCTGCTTGGGTTTCTCTGCCTAGAATATCAGCCTCCAGTTTCCACGGGTGGGGCCATGACAGCAGCTCAGCCACGTGCTTGATGCCAGTTTCGAGTTGGGCGGAGGGTAGTTGGGGGCTTATGGGGCCAGCTGCGTCTCTCAGACAAGGTCGTGGGAGCAACCTGCTGCTTTCTGGACTTCCGTGGTCTCAGCTGGTGAGGCATGGGTGGGTGGGCATGGCCCCACGGGCACTTCCCCCAACCCCTTAGTGAGGGGAGGCGTGGTGAGCAGAGAGCTTGGACAGGACCAGGGCTTCAGGATGGGCACAGCTGCTCCCTGAACCTGAATCCAGGTGCCTTTTATCTCACCCTGGGGGTGAGAGGAGAGACCTCCATCCGCGTGTCTGGTGAGAGGACGTGGGGAGGATTTCCTCCCTGTCATCAGTCCTTGCAGAGCTGGCTCCAGGAGTCTATTACAATGACAATGCCCCCTCCGTCCTGGTGGCTGTTTCGCCCGTTTGTTTGGGTGAGGCGGGTTGAAGGGCGGGCAGTGAGTGTTTGGGAGCCCAGCCTCCCCCATCCCCGGGGGCTTGGCTGCCCCAGGCTCTGATAATGCCGGTGGCCGAGACAGCTACTGAGCTATCAGGCCCACCACTCCCTGAGCTGGCGGCTTGGCTTTCATCTCTGTTTGTGGCCAAGGACAGGGCTCCGGGGACCAGCGCCCGGGCTGGCTAATGAGTAATGGGAGCCTCACCGGTGTGCGGCCCTGGGCAGACCTCTGAGATGACCTTGAGGTTGCTGGACCTGGACAGGCCAAGGCCTGGGGCTATTTCCTCTTTATCCCCCACTGGCTACTCTCCCTCCCTGTGAGCCCCCGACCCCCTTCACCTAAATACTTTGGTTTGAGGCATTTATGAAAGTTATTCCAAAGGCTTTCCTCCTCCAAACTGTCCTGGTTGCACAGGAGAAAGAGCCGGGGCTGCTCCTGTCCGTCTGAGCCGGGGAGCCGTGCCGCCTCCGGTTAGCTTCTTCTGAGTGTCTGTGCAAGTCTCCCTCCAGGGATGGCGAGCAGAGCCACCGAGGGGTCAGGCGCACGCCTTCGCGAGGGCCGCGTCATCCAGGGCTTCCTTCCTTTCTCCGGTTAGACGGCTTCCTGCCTTTCTCTCCGAGGGCCTTGAATGGCCGCCCACTCGGGAAGGCGGCTGTCTTCACTTCCTCCCCTCCTTCCTCAGCGGGTGGCTCCCGGGCTTGCCCACGTGCGAGTCTCTTCCCTGGTGCCCGTCACTGGCAGCTCTGGGCCCTGGGCCAGGCACCCAGATCCTCTGAGCTGCACAAAGAGGCCCCCAGCAGCCCCTCCTGGGGCTGGGAGCAGCGGCCCGCGGGGCAGGGCAGGTGTCTGATGCGAACGAGAAAAATAAGATAGTCATTCTCTGCTTTGCAGCCTGTGTTGGTCCCCCTCTCCACCAGACTGAATGCAGGAAACACGTGAAAAATGTTTCCCAAAGGAATAACCGAATAAATGAATAAGCGCACTGCTAGTGGCAGCAAATACACGTGGATGTCTGTCCTCAGGGAATGAACCAGTTCCGTGATTCTAAAGCATCCCTGGGTCATGAGGCGTTGAACTTGAGACAATACCCTAAAACAGTGGACTTAGGCTTTAAAAAGTACTAGAATGTTCTGTTTTATTTTGAGTTAATTTTAGGGAGATTCATATTCAAGATGAGACTTCCCTGGTGGCTCAGACGGTGAAGCATCTGTCTACAATGTGGGAGACCTGGGTTCGATCCCTGGATCGGGAAGATTCCCCGGAGAAGGAAACGGCAACCCACTCCAGTACTCTTGCCTAGAAAATCCCATGGACGGAGGAGCTTGGTGCAGGCTACTGTCCATGGAGTCGCAAAGAGTCGGGCATGACTGAGCGACTTCACTTCACTTCACTTCACTTCATATTTGAGAAAGGTCTCTGACCCCNCTCCAGTACTCTTGCCTAGAAAATCCCATGGACGGAGGAGCTTGGTGCAGGCTACTGTCCATGGAGTCGCAAAGAGTCGGGCATGACTGAGCGACTTCACTTCACTTCACTTCACTTCATATTTGAGAAAGGTCTCTGACCCCTGACAGAATGTGACTTGGTTGTAGCATCTGTATTTTGTTAGCTGTTGGATGGGTTTCTGTGGGATGGAGAAACGGACGAATGACAGGTTAGCCATCAGGGATGGGAGCAGTGCTTATTCGAGCTGTTGGGGGTGTGGGGACTTCTCAGGGGTCTGGGTACCAGCGTGCTATGTGGTCTTAGCTATGCCCCTTACCTTCTCTGCCTCCACCCCCCTGTCCCCAGTCTGAGTCATGAAGTTCCACAATTCCCCATCTCCATGTCTTCTTACAAAGATCTAGAACATGGAACTTGGCCTCACTGGATTTGCCTTCAGCAGCCTCCCTGAGCAATCTCGTGTGAACATGACTGCATATCTTTCTGGGGCCTTTAGAACAAGCGGAGTTGAGGGAGGGGGAAAGAAGAGGATGCAGGTGCTGGGAAAGATTGGGGGCGGGGGGAGAAGAAGGACACAGAGGATGAGATGGTTGGACGGCATCACCGACTCAATGGACATGAGTTTGAGCAAGCGCTGGGAGATAGTGAAGGAAAAGGAAGACTGGCTTGCTACAGTCCACAAGGTGGCAAAGAGTCAGACATGACTTAGCCATGGGACAGCAACAGAAGAAGAGGATGGCGAAGGAAGAAAGAACTGGACAGGTCAGCCCAAGGCAGTGAGGCCGAGAAGGCCCCTCGGTCTCCCTCCCCACTGCCCAGTCTCCAGATGGCATGCACTGTGCTGTTCTGCACAGTTCGGCTATCTCCTGGGGGCTGGGCCTGGGGGGTGCAGAGGAGAGGTGGGCAAAGCGCCGGTGGGTTACCTTGCAGAGTTCTTCCTCATGCCCTGTGTTAGGGCAGCTGCTGCTTCAGGAAATTCTGATAAGCCCCTGGGAGTTATGGCCAGGCCTGTGGCTGGCCGGTGCTCCTCGGGGCTGCCTCAGCCCCTGGGGGCTGCTGTTTCTCAGCTGGGAGCCGGAACTTTGTGACGCATCCTGCCAGGAATTCCAGGAGGGTTGGTGACTGGCTCTGAAGCTTAGAACAGCTGCTTGGTGATGGCAGATGTTCCAATCTCACTTCCTCCAGGAAGCCTTCTGGAGTTACCCAGCTGGGTGCTCCTTTTCCAAGTCCCAGGGAGCTTTTTAAAAATTCCCGTTGGAACACTTAACACTCTCCTTTTGTTTTCTCATGCTTGCTGTTTGTGCTGTGTGCTTAGTTGCTCAGCCATGTCTGACTATTTGCGACCCAAGGACTGTAGCCTGTCAGCCTCCTCTGTCTGTGGAATTCTCCAGGCAAGAATACTGGAGTGGGTTGTCATGCCATCTTCTAGAGGATCTGCCCAGTTCAGGGATCAAACCCAAGTCTCCCGCATCGCAGGAAGCTTCTTTCCCGTCTGAGCCACCAGGGAAGCCCTTAAGTTCTTTAAGTACCTATTTTGGCCACTGGTGTTGGTATTGACTTCACAGCCTGGCTGGGGATGCAGTGCCCCAGGGGACAGAAGTCCAGGAAGTAAAGCCATGGGGGGCAGTTTAGGTGAATGGACTTCATGCGGCTGCTAACCCTCAGGTCCCCTTTTCTGGTTTCTTGGCCCATCACAGCACCTTGCTCTATGAAATACTAGTTGGAACAAACTTGCTTTTTTACAGCCTCATTTTGGACTTCAAAGAACTAGCCCCTTGTTAAGTTTCAAGAGGCAGGCTATCAAGGTGGGTGGGCTCTGAGGTTTTAGAACCCACTTCTTAGGTTCACCTGCTGCTGCTGCTGCTAAATCGCTTCAGTCGTGTCCGACTCTGTGCAACCCCATAGACGGCAGCCCACAAAGCTCCCCGGTCCCTGGGATTCTCCAGGCGAGAAAACTGGAATGGGTTGCCGAGTCATCACTAAATGGCTGTGGGAACATGAGCAAGTTACTTAACCTCNTTAGGTTCACCTGCTGCTGCTGCTGCTAAATCGCTTCAGTCGTGTCCGACTCTGTGCAACCCCATAGACGGCAGCCCACAAAGCTCCCCGGTCCCTGGGATTCTCCAGGCGAGAAAACTGGAATGGGTTGCCGAGTCATCACTAAATGGCTGTGGGAACATGAGCAAGTTACTTAACCTCTCTGTGCATGTGCAAAAGAGGAAGAGGTTAGAAGCTGCCTCCTAGAATAGGGAGGTTTGAAGGACGGAGCTCACGTAAGTCTCTTTGAGTAGTGCCCAGCTGTGCTTGCCCACCCCGATGAAAACATCTGTGTTCAGAACAGCATCATTCGATCCTAAGTTACTGCTTCTCGACAAGCCAAGCTGACATACCTGTTAACAGAGACCCTTCTTCTGGGTCATCCCAGAATGCGAGATATACTGACCATCCACGTCCACCTCCTCCCTGCCATCATCATCCCTTGAACCTTTATCTCCGGTGACCCCCTGACCCTGACCCGGTCAGAATGTGGAGGCTCAGCCCTGGGGAAAGACAGGCTGTCTTCAGCCCAGGTGTGCCTGACCCTGGGTCAGCCTGGGCAAACATCTGCCTTCCGGGGAGGCCAGGCGATAACATTCCTGGGGCCCGAGTGCAATCCGGTCTGCTCCTGCTGAGAACCCTGTGTCAGGTGACCGGGGCATCCTTGCCAGCTCCCCAAGGCCCCTGGCTTGGCTAGAGGAGCTGCAGGCACTTTGGGGCATATACTCTCAAGCCTGAAGTTACATGGCATGCTTGTCTAGGTGCAATGCCAGATTTGCTTATAATACCCCCTTCCAGAGAACAGGGGAAGCTCATGGCCTAGTGTGGGTGAGTCAGTGGTCAGGGTCATCTCCAAACTCTTCTTGAAAATATGCAGTTTCAGGAACTTCCCTGGTGGTCCAGTGGTTAAGACTTTGTCTTCCAAGGCAAGGGGTACAGGTTCGATTCCTGGTCGGGGAGCTAAGTCCCACATGCCTTGTGGCTAAAAATCCAGAACATAAAACAGAAGCACTATTGTAAGAAATTCAATGAAGACTTTTGAAAATAGTCCACATTAAAAAAAAAAAAAAACTTTTAAAAAATTGCAGTTTTACAGCAGATCATAGAACGATTTCAGAAGGAAGCCCAGGGGAGCTGTTGACGAAGACCTGGGTAAGAAAGCCAAGTCCTAGTAACATTCCAGCCTTTATTTCATCCCAGGCAGGTGTTTCATGCGCTGTGTGGGTGCATGCAGTCATGTCCAACTCTTTGCAGTCCTCTGGACTGTAGCCTGCCAGGCTCCTCTGACCATAGGATGCTCCAGGCAAAAATACTGGAGTGGGTTGCCATGCCCTTCTCTAGGGGATCTTCCCGACCCAGAGATCGAACCCATGAATCCTGTGTCTCCTGCACTGCAGGCAGATTCTTTAGCGCTGAGCCATCGGGGAATCCCTAGGCAGGTGTTAGGTGTCATGTATAATTTCACCGCAGCCCCCGAGGTGTGCTGGAGGACACAGGCTCAGACAGGGGCCGTCACACAACTCATAAGTGGAGGAGACTTGAACCCGTCTCCTGGCTTCTGGCCCAGTTCTTAGTCCTCTTTTCACATCTGTACATCCTGGAAGGGACCCCAGAGCTCATCCTTCCAGACTCGAGCCAAAGTTTTGTAGAACACTAACCTCACGGGATGCCCCCCTGAGCAAGGGTTCTATATAAGCCATCAACCTGTGAGGCATGGTCAAGGTGTCCTGCAGTAGAGACGCACGTGTCCTGGTGTTTCTGAAAGGTTCTTAACCACAGAGGGCCCGTCTCGTGTAACAATCATTAACCTCCCGAGGACGTGTCCTTCAGAACATCTCCTGGGAAATATTAATCAAGTCCAAGGTGTTCGCTTATTAACAGGGGAACTGAAGCACTCAGTGAGAAAGGAACTGCCTGGGGGCAGCCGGCCAGTTAGCGGCAGAGCTGGGCAGACAACCCAGGCTTCCGGACCCTCAGCTATTTTCGTCTTCCACGCCTGACTGACGGTGTTCATTAACGTGGTATAGAACCGGAGGGGACCCAGGGTGCGGGAGACAGAGAGATTTTACCTCCGGCTGAACCCAGGTCCTGAAAAGGTCTGGGGAGCCTTTGCATTCAGCAGGTCAGCAAATGCGTGTCTTCAGGGGCTGTAGGATGTCTAGTGGCTGAGATCAAAGGCAGGGCTGTGAGTTGGGTTGTAGGAAGGATTCTAGGAAGGATTTCTGAAAGACGGAAGTGTGGAGACAGATTTTGAGAGCCCGAATCACTTTTCTTTCTTTCTCCATTTTAGTCTTTTATTGGAGTATAGTTGATTTACTGTGTTGCATTAACTTCTGCTGTATAGCAAAGTGATTTATATATTATGTATACAATCTTTCAAAATATTCTTTTCCGTTATGGCTCGTCCCAAGATATTGAATATAGTTCTCTGTGCTATAGAGTAGGACATGGTTGTTTATCCCTTCTATATATAAAAACTTATATCTGCTAACCCCAACCTTTCAATCCATTCCTCCCCCAGCCCCCTTCCCTTGGTAGCCACCAGTCTGTTCTGTCTGTGCTGAGTCACTTTTTTTTTTTGATACTAGCAAACATTTAAAATACACATGTACATATTTTTTTGAGCGCACTGGGTTGTGGTGAGTGGGAGCTACTCTCTAGTTGGGATGTACGGACTTCTTGTGATGGCTTGTCTGGTTGCAGAGCACAGGCCCCAGGGTGCACAGGCTTCAGGAGTTGTGGCACACGCACTAAGCTGACTCGAGGCAACTCAGTGGAATCTTCTCGGACCAAGAATCAAACTTGTGTTCCCTGCGTTGGCAGGTAGATTCTCAACCAACTGGATCACAAGGGAAGTCCCCGAGTCGCTTTTAAAGGGAAAAACAGTTAAATGTCGAATGTGAAAATCTTACTTTACTCATTTAAGAAAACAATTTTGCACAGATAGGATTCCCATCAAAGAGCAGTTGACCCCCCACCCACACTCCCCAAGTGCCTTTCCTGCTCATCTCCAGATGTGCTGAGTGTCTTACACGACCCACCATGATTCTCCCACCACAATCGGCCCTGACTTCCTCTGCTCCAAAGTGAAGCATCGAGGATTCAGAAGCAACAACAGTACACTTAGAAGGAGAAAAATCCATGTTTGAGTCCTGGCTGTGGGATGTGGGATCCTTCCATTTATCTTTCTGGGTCTCAGTTTCCTTGATGAAAAAAGAGAGGATTAAACCCAAAGGTGGGTCCACAGGCGGACAGCATCAGTTTCACCTGGGCTCATTGAGAACGACAGCTCCTGGTCCTCACCCAAGAACTAATGCAAGAGATTTTCCAGGGACTTTGTGATGCAGAATCGGGCTTAGGAACACTGGACTAGATTATTTTTGAGTGCTTCCCGCAAATGAGTTGCTTACGCTTTGTTGTTGTTCAGTTGCTAAGTCATGTCTGACTTTGCGACCTCATGAATTGCAGCACGCCAGGCTTCCCTGTCCTTCACTATCTCCTGGAGCTTGCTCAGATTCTTGTCCATTGAGTCGGTGATGCCATCCAACCATCTCATCCTCTGTCACCCTCTTCTCCTCCTGCCCTCGATCTTTCTTAGAGTCAGGGTCTTTTCCAATGAGTTAAGTTTTCCTATCAGGTGGCCAAAGTATTGGAGCTTCAGCTTCAGCATCAGTCCTTCCAATGAATATTCAGGGTTGATTTCTTTTAGGATTGACTGGTTTGATCTCCTTGCTGTCCAAGGGACCCTCAAGAGTTTTCTCTGTTTATAGAATGTCAATATTCTTGTCATAAAATGGAGATATTAATATTCTTCTTCTAAGTCATATATCAACATATCGAGGACTTCATGAACTGTAAAACTGCCTACAAGTAATATCAGTATTTGTAGGAAACAATTTGGATGCATAAAAACTTACTTTATAGGGAACCTCAAGAGTTTTCTCTGTTTATAGAATGTCAATATTCTTGTCATAAAATGGAGATATTAATATTCTTCTTCTAAGTCATATATCAACATATCGAGGACTTCATGAACTGTAAAACTGCCTACAAGTAATATCAGTATTTGTAGGAAACAATTTGGATGCATAAAAACTTACTTTATAGGGAGAATATAGAAAACTTGCACCCAAGTCTGTGGGAATCTTTCCTGCATGATATTTGTACAAGACCTTAAGCTGGTCCCAAGCACAACTATAAAACTGTTGAACTTTTCACTTAGTCATGTATTAATCTTTCACTTTTCTGGATTATCCACAGAGAAAGCTGTGGAAGCAGTTTACACAAAGTCAACGTTTCCCAAAGCGTGTCCCATGGAACAGTAACAGGTGTTAGGGGATAAATAGCGGAGGTTACTGAATCAACTCCATTTGGGAAATGGTGCTGACCCAGTTTTACTAAGAACTCTGGGGACTTCCCTGGTGGCCCAGCGGTTAAGAATCCGCCTTGCAATGCAAGGGACTCAGGTTCGATCCTTGGTTGGGGAACTAAGATCCCGCAGACCTGGAGAAACTAACCCCATGCACCGCAAGTACTGAGCCTGAGTTCAGTAACTAGAGAGTCCGTGTGCCCTGACGAAAGGTTCCCGCATGCCCCAACTAAGGCCCAGTGCAGATGAGTAAATCAATACATAATCATTTTAAAAAAGTATTCTGAGAGCTTTCCCCACACTAATATGAACAGCAAATCTGCAAGAAAGGGAAAAGTGTGGTTAGCACTGCCACACATATTTGATCAGGAAGCCCCTTTATCGAGGGCCATCTCTCAGAACCAGGACGGTTTTGCATTAAGATTCCAGCCACCTGGAGCTCATTCTTTTGAGGTGTCCTTCCTTTTCGGATTAGGACAGCTAGGAAAGCAAGACTCAAATCAAACTGAGTTAAAACCTGGCTGTGGACCATGTGGGGAGCGTTGAACAAAGATGCCTCCCGGGGCTCCACCAGGCGTCAATGTGCAGCCAGCCCCGGAGCATCCTTGGACCTGTGGTTGGAGTCCTCCAAGGAATGAATCACTTCAGGCATCTAAGTGGGAGGAACGCTTTTGGGTGAAGAGGGCAGAGAAGGGGGAAGAGTGGTCGGTCCTTCAGCCTTCCTTGCATTGCTTCAGACTGTCAGGGTTTCAGGGCTTCCATGATGGCTCAGGGACTAAAGAATCCACCTGCAGTGCAGGAGACACAGGAGAGGTGGGTTTGATGCCTGGGTCAGGAAGATCCTCTGAAGAAGGGAATGGCAACCTACTCCAGTATTCTTCCCTAGGAAACCCCATGGACAGAGGAGCCTGGAGGGCTACAGTCCCCGGGGTTGCAAAGACTTGGACATGACTGAGCGGCTGGCACACACAGCACATGTTAGGGCATAGACTCTGTCTTGGGAGGCGGGACGCTCCCCAGCGCATGGGAGAAGGCTTCTCGGATGTCTTCAGATGAACCTGAAACCGCAGTCCTCCCTGTGTCACGGAGGAAGCAGTCCTACAACCTCTCTGAATTTCACTGTTCTCCATGTGAGTTGGTGCTACTCCTAGATGCCTCGGGCCCTTTATGGAGACATGATGGAAACCCAAGAGGCTAGATAGACAACAAGGATTTGCTGTACAGTACATGGAACTCTAGTCAATATCCTGTAATGACCTAGAATGGGTAAGAATCTGAAGCTGTACACAGGAAACTGACACAATATTCACAGTATTGTAAATCAACTAAAGTTTAATTTTTTAAAAAAAGGCAACAGACAACACTATATTTCTGGCTTTCCAAAGCTGACTGCCAGTGAGGCTATCATGATTTTTTTAAACACTTTTCAAACACTGCTATTTATTTGGCTGCACCGGGCATTAGTTGCAGCATGTGAACTCTTGGGATCTAGTTCCCTGACCAGGGATAGAACCCGGGTCCCCTGCATTGGGAGCACCAGGGAAATCCCAAGGCTATTACTAATATGATCATTGATCTGGATTTACATCCTTTTTAAAACTAGAACTTAACATGCTAAGCAACTCAATCTCTTTCTTTTCTCCAAAGAATCTCTGTGCTACCTTCATACAGTTTGAAATAAATAGTGAATCAACATTATATATATATATATATATATAATATTAAGCAAAGGATCTGTGAAAAAGCAGGTCTGCATTGGGCAAGATGGGGCAGAGACCAACACAACTGTTCTGATCACTCAGCCTGGGCACTCCCGATTTGGGGCAGGGATTATCTGGAAAATTACCTCAGCTGTCCACTTCATTTTCAATGCTTGCTCAATGAACCACTGTTACACACGTTTTTTAGAACCTTCCAGCCTGCTGCTAAGACTGGAGGTTATGATGACAGTCCTCAGACCTGGGTGTGTGGAAAGAATTTCTTTCTTTCTTTCTTTCTTTTTGTTTTAATGCATGAAGTCCACTGGGTTAAAACTAACTGGGAGAAGACCATACCTCTCTTAAAGAAAATAAGATTGGTTATAAAATCACTGTTTACCAAATACCCATCATGTGCCAGGTATCAAACTAGCTCCCTTTAGAAGTATCATCTCATTTAATCCTCAGATCTGTTTAATTACTTTAAAAGTGGATATGTGAAGAACTGGAGATGCTAAATGAACAGAAAAACAAAAACCACGACCTGCCCAAGGATTGCAATTGCTGGACTTGAAGACCAGTGTTTGCATTTTTTGTTGCTACCTTCATTCCTAGCCCCTTCCTTCTAAAATTTGAATCTTTAAAAAAAAAAATCTTTATTGAATTTGCCACAGTATTGCTTCTGTTTTGTTTTTCAGTTTTTCTGGCCACAGGGCAGGTGGGATCTTAGTTCCCCTACCAAGGATGAAACCCACATTCCCTGCCTTGTGAAGGCGAAGTCTTAATCACTGGACCATCAGGGAAGTCCCTGGATCTTTTAAACTTAGAAATCTCAAGGAGGCATAAGATATATTCTCCATTTGTCTTTCATGTGAAGACAACACAAGGCATGAAAAATTCTTAATTCCATTCTAACCGTGCAAGAAACAGCAGAACCCAGGCATCCTGATGGCCACCATTCACGATTCATGGTCTGTCTGTTGCACCTTGTTTTCCTAAAACCAGAAGAGAGACTCAGTCATGACGTGTTTCAGAGCAGACAGCTTCTCTGTGGAACTGTGGCCAGGTCCTGGGAGGGGCAAGAGACAGGACTCCCTGGGCAGACCTGCTCCTCTCTCTACCTCTGACCCTGTCTATCTGGGGACAAAACTTACACAGCCATCCTCCGCCCAAGCAAGCTGGGAATGTCCCTGTGGATTTATTCTGCAGGATCTCAAGCCTCTGAGGTTCTCCCTGGAAGGCCTTCTCCCTGGCCACTGGGCCAGTGCCCACCTCCTCTCCTTGCTGGGGCAGCCTCTCCCTGGGCCCCCTTGGTTTGGGGGTGTGAAGATGATGGTGTAACAGAGAACTCCATCCAAGTGAGGTGGGGTGGGGTGCGGTGACCCTGTTCTTGGAGGATTCTTGGAGAAGAGAAAGGAGAGGGGGGAACTGTCTGGATCTGGTGTGAAGAAGGCGTCCTCCAACCTCTTCTCCAGGTGGGTGGTTTTGTCAGGCAAAGAGGGCTCTGTGTGCACCCGCGGGCCAGGAAGAGACACCCTGAACTGACCACAGGGCTTCCTCCGGGAAGAGGAGTGAAGAGCGGGTGCCTGGGCAGGGACATGGGAAAAGACTTTGGGCTTAGAGGCGAGGGTTTCATTGTTTAAAAGGCAACACTTTCATGAAGAAGAAGGAAGAGGAGGGGGAGGGGAAGGGAGAAGGGAACCTTGTTTGATAGTAAGGAAGCTTAGCTTAACTGTCCTGAAGAGTTAACTCTCCTAAGCTGGACTTTTCAAAAGAGAGAAAAAAAAAAAAGGAGAATTCACCACTGCAGACCCAGCACGAGACCTGGCCTCAATGGTGGCCCAGCACCCCTTTAGAAAGAGTCTCTGACCTGATGGAATGGAAATGATACCCCCTCCTAAAGGCTGAGCCCCAGTGTCCTCCCCTGTGAAAGGGGCTGAGGATAACTTCCTGGTCTAAAGTTAGGAGGTGAGCATCCCACCCAGGGAGGGAGACTAACTTTCCTAAGGATGGATGCTCAGAGAGCTTCCCTCCCTGCATTTGGATGGGCTCCACCCTACCCACCTCCTCAAGGTAGGTACTTTGAGCTTGACAGTGCCTTTCTTCAACTGCGGGTCCACATAATCCTGAACAGAACTCAGGTCCCCCACCTTCTAGCCCAAACTAGTCCTGGCTCTGGCACCTCCCCACCACCCCAGGATACGGCAAGCCTGCATGTGTAAGATCTTTCAAAACCATCACCCCCACAGTCTGGGGGTGTTCAGAGGACCCGGCACCGGCACCGGGGGAGAGGAGGCAGGCAAACCGCCAGCCTAAATACCTTTCCTGAGGCCCTGGGGAGGGAGGAGGAACCATCCGTGGGAGGGCAGGTCCTACTCAGGGAGCAGCATCAACACTGGAGGGGCTGGGCCAGATGCGGGGTGATAACAGGAAAGTCTGCACGTAGCCACCAGCCCAGGCAGGGATGCCTCGCCTGGGAACTCAGGGACCCCATGGATGGATGCGGCTGTGAAGTTTGCCTCTTGGGATCCGAAGCTCCCTGCCAGGTGGCAGGAGACTGCCAGGGCTGGGGCAGGCACTGCAGGTCTTGCCCTGGAGGGGAGTGGGGAGCCAGGGGGCAGGATGACACCAGGGCGCTGAAGTCCGTGTGCAGCTGGCACGCAGCACCACCGGATGTAGATTTCTTATCTGCAGCTTCCTGGGGTTGCTCTCAGCCAGGACTCCCACGCCTCCCCTGGTCCCTGGCATCCATCAGCACCCAGGGCTTTGTGCAGTGACAGCCTCCCTTCCTGGCTCCTGACTCAGACCCAGCTGAGCCTCCTAAAGCTGTGGCTCTGTGGGACTGGGGGTCGGGGCCACTGTGTGTCCCAGGTGCCTTGGCTTATGTTGGCTGCACGTTTTGAGAAAATCACCTGACTTGCTGTACTTGGGGTTCCCCCAGACCTATTTATGCAGGAGACCCGGGTTCGATCCATTGGATGGGAAAATCCCCTCGAAAAAGAAATGGCTTCCCACTCCAGTTTTCTTGCCTGGAGAATTCCATGGACAGAGGAACCCGGTGGGCTACAGTCCGTGGGGTTGCAAAGAGTTGGATACGGACTGAACAACGAACACTTTCACTTTCGTAGTCCTATTTAAACTCCTGCTTTATGAAAAGCAGAAGTGAACTTAGAGATTCCATCACTCCTGACCATCGAGGAGTAAGAAAAATGGTCTCTCAAAGATGGAAAAGTAATTATTCAGGACAGAAGGTGGAGCTGAGTCCGCTAGTTGTCCCAGCAATCATTACCTGCTTCTTCCATAGAAATGCAACCCAGAAAACCAGGATCTATAACGTCAGGAGAATAAGGATAACATTTGTCGACTTCCCTTGTGGCCTCTAAAATTTAGGGAAAGTGCTGTGGGAAAGTTCCAGGAAGTGTCTTTAAAGGGACGGAGCATGCCGCTCTTCACTGCTTCCTTGTTTCTGCTGGTGGGATGCTGGCCTGAGAGCTGGAGCTCAGCAGTTGTTCTGAGCCATAAGGCAGGAGCCAAGCTCTGAGAATAGCAGACCACACAGAAGGATCCTGATGACTTTAGGAAGCCCCCATGGCACCCCTGAATTAACTCCTCTGAGCTTCTTCTTTGCCAGATCTTTTAGTTAGGGCATGTGAACTCCTAGTTGCAGCATGTGGGATCTAGTTCCTTTACGAGGGATTGGACCCAGCCCCCCGTATTGGGAGTGCAGAGTCTCAGCCACAGAACCTCCAGGGAAGTCCCCTCTTCTCTCTTCTCTCTTCTCTAGAGAATGAGTCACCATAGACCCATGAAGGTTCATCACCACCACGCCTGGGATGCATGTTTCCATCCCCAGGGTCCACACTTAGACGTAACTGTGCCAAGGGCGGCTTTGTCGTTAGTTTATGAGTAAGATGAGGCAGAGGGATGGGGGGTTGGTGATCATTAAGGGAAGCAGAAATGCTTTTGCCCCCACCCACAACCCTTTGCCCCCTTTTGCAAGAATAAGGAGAGAAAAAACTAGACCTCCCATGGTGAAGCGCTTGTGGCACTGGAGAAGAGCGCGTCTGGGGGTGGGGAGTGAGGGCACATTTTACTGTTCTGCCCTGAGACCTCTTCCTGGAAACAGGAAGTTTGTTTGGCCCATCGTACCTGCCAGGGTCACTCGCTATCTACCTGGAGACACAATCTGCCGTTTGTAATATCACAGCCGTCGCCGTGGAGACCGTGACGTAAGCAGCACATCGGCCTCCTGGCTGGAGGATGGGAACAGTTTGCCGAGAAGGGGCCCCATGTACAAATAAATACATTCCAAAGCAACAGGTGAGCCTCAGAGAAGCCAGGTCTCTGGTTTCCCCTGAAATGTTTCTACCATTAAACAAACATGGCAGGAAACACAAGCATCTGTTGGCAGCAAAGCCTGGAGCTCATAGATTCCCTGGGCGGTGCCAGGGCCTCTGCATCTGACTTCCTGTGTGGGCCCAACCTCTCTGTGAATCTTGGTGGACTGGTGCTCTCTGCCCCCGGCTTCCACCCTCTGCCCCGGCCTCGAGGTGGGATTAAGAGGGCAGATGCAGTTGGAGTGTGGAAGGAAGTGTTTCATTCCACCGTGGCACTAGGCAGAAGTGGGCAGGAGGCATGTTCACCCTGCCAGGGCTCATAAAAATCCTTCCAACCAGCAAACTCCCACTCCGGGTTAACCCCTTCCCCTCTGCAGTCATCTTGCTATCCTAATGCAGGAAGAAGTCCACAGGACTTCTTGAGAACGACCTGTGTCTTAAGGGCAATCGCGGCTCTCCTTGGGGAATTTGGAACATGAGATAGTTCATCGAGCTCATGCGTTGGGTTTCACTGTGTCTTCATGTGCCACTGGATACCTGGTTTAGCTTATGTGCAAGACACACTCTCTGAGCTTACTAATGCATGCTTAGTCGCTCAGTTGTGTCCAGTTCTTTGTGACCCCGTGGACTCTAGCCCAGTCAGGCTCCTCTGTCCATGGGATTCTCCAAGCAAGAATGTTGGAGTAGGTAGTCATTCCCTTCTCCAGGGGATCTTCCTGACCCAGAAATCGAACGCATGTCTCCTGGATTGGCAGATGGGTTCTTTACTGTCTGAACCACCTGGGAAGCTTAGTAACAGCTACCTACCATGAATGTGAGGACCCAGCATTTCCTGCCTGCCCAAGTCACTGATAACCTGTGCTAAATTTCCAGCCCTCTTCTTGGCACACATAGACTTATATACTAACATAAATAATGTGGTTTACTTTGAAATTCAAATAAGTGTCCAGCTTATGCTCAACTTGAAGTCATAACTGGGCACTAAAATTGCTTTGCATTTAACAGGCAACTACTTAATGAATGAAGGAGTGTTGACATTCCTAATCTGGGTGCAATGGTCTGTGTGTGGTGTGTGTGTGTGCGCACATGTGAACACACATGAATTTTCAGTCCTAATGTTTTGGAGCCAAAAGGGGCTTTAGATCCATTTGTCCCAGCATCTTATTTTAAGCAGGGCGGGCCTGGGGCTCAGGTTGATGGAGTGATTTTCCCCAGGTTACAGATAAAAGCACAGTTGAACTAAATTCCAAGACCATGGATTATCCCTCCTGAAACCATAAAGCCCCTAGAAGAGAACATGGGCAGCGCACTCTTTGACATCAGTCCTCGCAGTACTTTTTCTTTTGAAATATTTATTCACTTTGTAGTTGTGGCTCGTGAGCCCTTAGTTGCAGCAGGTGGGATCTAGTTCCCCAACCGGTGATCGAGCGAACGCAGACCCCTTGCTTTGGCAGTGCAGAGTCTTAGCCACTGGACAACCAGGGAAGTCCCAGCAATGTTTTTTTTTCAGCTTTTCAAAAGGCTAATTTGAAAAGCGATAAACACCCCTGTGTTCACTGTAGCATCGTTTTCAACAGCTAAGACTTGGAAACTACCACAGTGTCCATCCAGGGACGAATGAATAAAAGAAGAGGTGATGTACGTGTAGAAAATGGAGGAGCACGCAACTGAAAAAGAGTGAAGTCTTGCTGTTTGCAATGTGGATGAGCCTCGGTCCATCTCAGGTGGACTGCCAGGCGGTGCTAGTGGTAAAGAATCCGCCTGCCAATGCAGGAGACACGTGTTCCGTCCTTGGGTCAGGGAGAGCCTCTGGAGGAGGGCGTGGCAACCCACTCTGGTATTACTGCCTGGAGAATCCCATGGACAGAGGAGCCTGGTGGGCTACAGTCCGTAGGGTCACAAAGACTCAGACACAACTGAAGTGGCTTAGCACGCAGGCACGGAGGATCCTAGAGAGTTCATGCCAAGTGAAATGAGTCAGAGAAGGACAAATACCAAGTGGTTTCACTTGTACGTAGAGCTGAAAAAAGAAAAATCCGTTGACTCCCCGCCCCCCTTCCCCGACTCCCCAGAAGCAGACTCATAGATGCGGAGAACAAATGAATGATGACCAGGGAAAAGGGAAGGGGGGATGGGCGAAATGATGAAGGGGATTACAAGGTGCAAAGTCCCAGGGATAAAATTTAAATGGGTCACAGAGATGTAACGTGCAGCCCTAGGGAATATAGCCAATAACATTGTAATAACTTTGTATGGGGACAGATGGTAACTAGACTTATCGTGGTGATTGTCTTGTAATGTTTAAAAATATTGAATTACTATGTCGTTCCCCTGAAACTAATACAATACTGTAAGTCAATTATACTTCAGTTGAAAAGTAAGACTATGGATGCTCGGTCCATCGCTTTTCTTTCATTTCCCTCTGCACTCCTCTGCTACATCCCCATCCTCCCTTCCCCCTCCCTTCTGCTTCCTTAAAGCCACACAAACTTGCTGAAGTTGTGGGGAGCCTGTGTCCGGTGTCTCAGCCTGTGCACTGCACAAGGAACTCTGTACTGGACTGCCTTTACCTGGGGCTCTGCTGGCTCAGACGTAGAGAATCTGCTTGCAAGGCAAGAGGCCTGAGTTTGACCCCTTGGTCAGGAAGAACCCCTGGAGGAAGAAATGGCAACCCACTCCAGTATTCTTGCCTGGAGAAACCCATGGACAGAGGAGCCTGGTGGACTACCGTCCATGGGGCCGCACAGAGTCGAACATGACTAAAGCGACTTAGCACAGCACCCAGCAAGGCCCTCAGAGAAGGCTGGGAGGCCAGGCTGCTGTTCAGGCTCTTTCTCATCCTGTCTTTTCTTTTTATTTATTTATTTTGCACTCAGGCTTAGTTGCTCCGTGGCATGTGGGATCTTCCCAGATCAGGGATCGAACCTGAGTCTCCGGCATTGGCAGGCAGATTCTTTACCACTGAGCTACGAGGGAAGCCCTTCCCAGCTTTTCTCACCTGAAAAGAAAACTGGAGTCAGGATTCCGTGTTTGAACTGTACCAGCTGCATGACCTTGGTCAAACCATTTCAATACTCTGGGCCTCAGTTTCCTCCTCTGTGAAAGAACAGAAATAATTCCTGCCTTGTATGTGTCTCAGGTTTAGGGATCAAGTGAGATAATATGTGTATAGAGACCAGGAAACAGGGCTTCCCAGGTGGCGCTAATGGTAAAGAACCTGCCTGTCAACACAGGAGACATAAGAGGCATGGATTTGATCCCTGGGTTGGGAAGATCCCCTGGCGGAGGGCATGGCAACCCACTCTGGTATTCTTGCCTGGAGAATCCCCATGGACAAGAGCCTGGTGGGCTATAGTCCATGGGGTCGCAAAGAGTCAGACACGACTGAAATGACTTAAGCGTGCACGCATATCAAGTTACCATAACAGGACAGTAATTGTTATCATCGTTTTCAGTGATTTCTTACCTGAGACGGGTGATGCTTCCTACGGTGTTTCTAAAGCATCTGTGGGACAGAGTTGGCACTTGCCCCCACAACTTGGCGTGCCGACTCCACCCACATTTACGGGGGCTTCTCTCCCCCGCCATGCCTCCCTCTTCAGCTCCCCCAGGTCACAGGTAACCCAGTGCTTCCAGCCAGGACCCTACAGACTCCTGTTAATATTAAGGAGTGCTGCATTCCTTGCTGGGGGGCGGAAGGTGCTGAACCACACTTATTAGTGCCCTTCATCCCTTGACATAGCTCCTTTCAGGCTTGGTACACAGAGGGTTTTAGTTGTGTGTGTGTGTTCTTTTTTGCAATGTTGAAGTCTAATGAATGCTAAGCATGAAATAGGCTTCAGTCTCTACCTCTGAACACCAAGACTGATGGCGTCTTCCCTTTCTGCTCTGCCTTTCAGCTCTGTAGCCCACAAGCTTACAGCTTTCGAGTCCCCTCCTACCCACAAGGATTGGGGTTGTTTGGGGGCACTTATGGGGAAGATCCTGCCCGAATCCCCTAACCTGAACTTTTTGCCATCTTTGTGTGGAACCCAGGGAGCCGTGTTTGTTTCCACCAGTACCTTCTACCCATTTGTTCCAGGGGCACTGGCTATGAAATTAGAAAATGGGAGAAACAAGAAGAGGATGCTCACCCTGTGTTTGCTCCAGTCTCATCTTTAAAATGGGCTTCCCAAGTGACTCCGTGGTAAAGAATCTGCCTGCCAATGCAGGAGACTCAGGAGACATGGGTTTGATCCCTGGGTAGGGAAGATCCCCTGGAGAAAGAAATGGCAACCCATTCTAGTATTCTTGCCAGGAACATCCCACGGGCAGAGGAGCCTGGTGGACTATAGTCCATGGCATTGCAAAGAGCAGGACATGATTGAGCTACTGAGCATACAGGCACACATCTTTAAAATGGGGCCACCCTGCTCTAGTCGACCTCACAGTCCATCCTGAGGTTTCAGTGGAAGCGCTTCATAAGCATCACACAAATGGAAAGGGTGATTCCTACTTGGATGTCATTGGTCTCCCTTGCTGTCTGACACCTCCCTCGCTCCCTCTTATAGGTTCTAGTCCATACCACGCTCAGCCCCAGGAGGCCTGACCTGACTTTACACGTAGCTGACTTTCTGGACTTAGTTTTGTCCCAGTGGGTCCCTGTGTGCCTTCTGCTGGGTACCAGTGTGCTCATCACTTTGTAGTGAAGTGTAAGTGAAAGTTGCTCAGTCGTGCCCGACTCTTTGCGACCCCATGGACTATACAGTGCATGGAATTCTCCAGCCGGAATACTGGAGTGGGTAGCCGTTCCCTTCTCCAGGGGATCTTCCCAACCCAGGGATTGAACCCAGGTCTCTCACATTACAGGCGATTCTTTAGTAGCTGAGCCACCACGGAAGCCAAGGCCCTCGATTCCATCACTGAATTGTCAGGTTGGAAGTGGAGTCAGTGAATTCAGTTCTCCTACTTATCAGCTCAAGTAACTGAGGTCCAGAAAAAGTCAGGGGGTGAAGGACGGGACCCATTTATTACCCCAGAGAGGAAAGTCTTCTTTCCCAGAGTTTTGGAGGAAAGGAATGCAAGCCATCAGCCTCCTCTGGTGCTGATCTGCATGCAGTCGGTTGGGCTGAAGGGGCCCCAGGGGAGAAGTCCTTGCGGGAACCAGGGCAGGCTAATTATACCCGGCTCCCTCTCCCTCCTGAACGCACAAGTGCTTGACAGCTGCTTCTTTGTACCCTTAAATATTTGAGCAGCCTGCGATCCTGGCCGGGCGCTCCTCCCTGCCCGCTCCCTCCACCCGGAAAGCGCCCAGGTCTTGCAGAGCTGCCCCTCATTCCCGAGATTAGATATGGTGCCTGTCAGCAGATAAAGAGGGGTCAGGGGCCCCAGGGGAAGAGGGGAGGGGGCGGCATCTTCTTTCCCAGAAAACAATCCCCACGGTTTCTGAATGTTATTAAGAAGGTATTAATGTAGAATTCAAGTTCATTCCAGCACGGAGTGGGTTTGCCAAGTCCAGCCAAGGGGGTTCGTGGGTCAAGGACTATGACCTCAACTGTCCATCACTGAAGTGTATGTATTGACCGAAGGCAGGTCATTCTGCCTTGACAGATACCTCAGGAAGGAGCTGACGGTGGAGAGGAGGAACAGAGAAGAGTGTGGGCTGCGGGATGCACGCGCGCGCGCGCGCGCACACACACACACACACACACACACACACACATATTAATTGACAAGTCACCACTGCCCTCTACCGGCAAAGCTGTCACCTCCTCCCACTGTGAGACACAATCTGGAACCTTTACTGCTTCCGAAAATAATTTGTTGGCTTGCTGCAAATGATTTTTCACACAACTCACAAATGAACTATATTTCATGGGTTTTAGACAATGCATTCATTCATTCATTTATTCCACAAGTAGTGTAATAAGGAGTGGAAAAGCAGTGTATGTCCCTGCTCTCCAGGAAGTGATAATATTCTATTTCTAAAAGGAGATAAGGGGACTTCCCTGGTGGCCCAGTGGTTAAGAATCTGCCTGCCAATGCAGGGGATGCAGGTTCAATCCCTGGTTCAGGAAGATACCATGTGCCATGGAGCAACTAAGTCTGAGCCACAGCTGCTGAAGCCCGGGAGCCTTGGACCTATGCTCTGCAACAAGAGAAGCCTGAAAACCACGACTAGAAAGTAGCCCCCACTTTCCACAACTAGAGAAAAGCCTGTGCAGCAACGAAGACCCAGCACAGCCAAAAATAAATAGCTTTTTAAAAGAGATTTGCTTTAAAATTTTTTAAAAAGGAAAGTGATGCTTATTTAACAAGTACAACTCGTTTCACTTTGTACAGATTTGCTACCCAAGGCACAAGCCCCCTGACCCCTGGAGCTCAGCTTCAGACTTGCCAGTTTTCACTCGCAATTAGGATCTGGCTGGAGAAAGGAACTCATCCTTGCTGTCAGGGAGTATCTGGACTGGAACAATTATCTTGGACTTGTGGGTCTGGAAGCTCAGTCAAGACTCACCCAAATCAAAGTGTGAGATTCCTAAGTCTCGATGGAAACCCATCCTAGCAGTTCCTAGAGTTTAACGCCTCCTTCAGGTGTGGGAGCCTGTGTCTCCCACGTGGCCCCGCAAGCTTCAGCGTGGCTTCAGATTCATGGAAACCATGATAAAGCACTGCCTTCACCTCACCTCCTTCCCAAGATTTTTTCAAGCTCTTTGTAAATCCTGGGGTTTTCCCCGGGCAACTGAGACAGGCATGGTTCCATCCAAAGCCTCTGATCCTGGTTTTTCTTCTTGTGCTTTTTCGTTAATCAAGTTAGGCAAAGTACGTATCCTTTCTCCCCCACCCCCGGCGTTTTTTTGGATTAGGTAATGCAATTCACATGGTCCAAGATCAAAACAATGAAGAAGCTTATGGTAAACATCAATTCATCGTGTCACCAGCCGACCCTGGCATCTCTCTTTCCTCTCTGCTGTGCCAGCAGAAACCATTGTTAATTTCATGTGTGTCCTCTCCGTGTTTTTTTTATGCAAATACGAACACATGTAAGTATACATTATTGTTGTCCTCCATTAGACAAAGAGGAAGCACCCTTTGTACACATTTTAAACTCTTTTTAACAGAACAGTGTACATTGGCTAACTTTCCATATCAATGTATTTTTAAAACTTCCTCATCGTTTTTATAGCTGTTAATATTCCATTGTGTGAGGATATTGTGGTTTATAGAACCAGTCTCCTATGGGTAGGAAGTAGGGTTGTTGTGTTTTTTTTTTTTTTCCAGAATAAGGGCTCTTTTTAAATTTTTCATATATTTTGGCTGTGTTGGGTCTTAGTCATGGCTTGTGGGATCTTCAGTTGATTGTGGGATCTAGTTCCCCGACCAGGAATCAAGCCCAGCCCCCCTGCATTGGGAGTGAGGGATCTTACCCACTGGACCACCACCAAGCCCCAAGAATAAGTATTAATACTCTTGAGTTCATCTTAGTACACTATTTTTGCTCCCTTCCTCTCCTCAGCCTCTTCACTATCTAATAAGGTTTAAAATAGTATTATTGAACCATTGGAGGTTTACCTGCCTGGGGACTCACTTTGGAGCATGAACTGCACATTAAGAGCTCTGCGAACATCCCCAGGAGAGCAGATTGCGGGACCTAGCTCTCCGTGGCCGTGGGCAGAACACTGCACCTTGGGGCTCTGCTTAGATCTAGCAGCTGGCAGGATGGAGTGAACTTTGACTCCAGTACTTAGTGGAGAGAAATGATAGGAGTTTCTAGGGAGACAGATGAAAATGATAACCCTGGGCTGAACTAGAAATCACCTACAGGGAATTGAAACTATATGGTCCTTGGATGGCACTGAAATACAAGCAGGGAATGAGCCCAAGAAGCAAGGACGGAATGGAACAACGTCAGGCTTAAATGCAGGGGAACCACCTCTCCAGAGCTGCACTGGCGCTTTCTAACACACTCCTGATCTTGTCTACAGGGTCAGGCACTTCTCCCAGCCATGGGCGTCACAATGCCTGGGTGACGCTTTCTTCCGAGGCCTGAGAGAGTCTTAGGCTGGTTTGCAGGCCACGCAGCAGTAGATGGTAGGCTGACCTTGAAAGATGAGCAAAAAAGTGATGGCTTCACTGGCGTTGGACCACAAACACAGTCACAGAGCGTTTCAGTGTCTACTGCTGTGTAACAAACAGCCCCAGAACTTAGCGCCCTAAAGTGACAATTCTGTGGGTCAGGAAAACTGGGCGGGGCTCATTGGGGCAGTTCTACCGACCAGGAGCAGTCATCTGGGGTCACTCATTGGCTGCATTCTGCTGACTGCTTGGCTGTTGAAAAACCAAGATCTCAGACCTGTGTCTGGGACCTTAACCCTTCTGCAGTGACTTCTCCTATGCTGCCTTTAATGACAAGAGTCAGAGCAGAGGCAGGAAATGGTGGGCGTCAGCCCTCTGCCCGGGATCCAGGCATCCACACTCTGGCCACCAGCTTGCGTCCCCGACGCCAGCCAGAGGCTGACTCTCCCACTCTGCTGGGTGGGGTCCGGGAATGCCTGTTAAACCCAGTTCCAACCCTTCCACCAAGAGGTCTAGTCCCTCTTTTCCCTTTCTGTACTTGCACCTGGTGTTAGTGCCTTTGCCAGAAAGGCTTAAACCTTGTCAACTTCCCAACAATGAGAAATCCCACTGCCCCAGCCCTGGTGGCCCAATCAGACTTCAGGAAGAAGTTGCAAAATCCTCAGATATGTCTGTCCGAACTTCCAAAAGCGGAGAACATGAGTGGAATCTGGGTGTTGGACAGATGCAGATGGAGCAGAGTCCTCAGGATGAGCCGGACGGTGCAGGAGAGAGATGGAACCCGAGGAAGACGGAAGAGAGAGGAGGAGGTGAAGGAGGAGAGCGGGGCCTCTCCCTCTGCTGCTGAGAGCGCGGCTGAGCCAGGGTGGCTGTGAATAGGGGTCCCTGGGCCCCAAGTTCCCTGAGAAGGCAGGGGAGGCTCAGTGGGGCGGGGAGACATGGGGACGGGGAGGGGAGCACATGATGCTGTGCCGTCTAGTTCATCTCCAAGGCCCGCTGGGGCAGGACAGGAGCCCCCACGCTGTCTGGGGCCCCGCAGCAGCCCCGGGCCCCAGCCCCAGCCGTGCAGCCCTGCTCCGAATTTCACACCATGTCTAATCCAATCACCCGGCAGATTGCAAGCTCTCTGCCTACCTCCCAGATAGAGACTTCTTGGCTGCCTCGAGCGGTCGGCTCCTTCCCAGCCCGGCCGGCCGTCCTCCTCCTGCTCACCCATGTAAACCGTTCAGCGGCCCCCTCCGACCCGCACCTCCCCTTCTGGGTTGCAGAGTTAATCCTGTTTGCCTGGTCTGTCAGTTTAAACAGCTTTAAATATGCCTCCCCAGGTCCGGTGACAGAACCCTGATGCTTCAAAAACAAACCTCTCCTCCAAGGGGTTGCTGGGGAGGGGGACACGGGCCACAAGGGTGTCGTTCAGAGACACAAAACCCACCTCTTGTTCAAAACAAAAAGAAGCAAGCCAAATGACTCACACACATAAAGAGAGGAAAAAAAAAAAAAAAAACCTTGCCACCCCACAGAACCAAGTGCCCTGTGCTGTGCACAGAAATAGTCCCAATGCCGGGTGATGTGGGGGTGGGCAGCCTTCTCCATTAGGAGCAGAGATGGAGGGACCCGCTGCCCGGGGACCTCTCCCACCTGCCTGCAGGGTCTGAGGCTAGCGGTGGAGGGCTGGAATGGTTTTGGAGTGGAGCCCAGCTTGCTGGGGGGCTCAGGGAAGGGTGTGATGAAGGGCGGACACTGACACCTCCACACACAGTCTCGCTCTGGGTTGAGACTCCTGCCCCGAAGCTCACAGTGAACAAGGACACGAAGCCCTAGTCCAGCGCGTCTCAGACTTAAATAAGCAGATGAGTCCCTGGGAGACCTTGATAAAAATGCCAAAGTGGAATCAGCAGGTCTGAGGTAGGACCCGGGATCCCACTTTTTTTCCTTGGCTCCCAGGGGAGGCAGACGCTTGCTGCCTGTGGACCACACTTTGAGGAGCCAGCATTTAGACGGAGCCAAGCATCCTCAGCCTTGGACTGGACTGCCTTGGTTTTGACTTCAATCCCTCCCCTTGGTCCCCCTCCAGCCCATGACTCTCTGTTCCAGTCTCTGCAAGAGATAAGACAAGAGAGATGGGTCTCGTGTGAGAGCAGGTGACGTCTAACCCAGATCTCAGAAAGGCATCATTCCCCGACCATCCCGCATGCAGGGAGCTGGCCATGGCTGGACTGTTAATGATCAGGGGCTGCTGTAAGGGGCAACCAGCAACCAGGGTCTATCTGCACAGGAAGACAGAAAACCTTAGCTGGACGTAGTGGGGATGCCAGAGATGACCCTTGGAGGGGGGCCTTCCCAGCCCAAGATGCCCTTATCATCACTCCTGCCCTTGGCTTTGATAAGGGAAAGGCACCCGCCCTCCCTCCATCACGCAGGGTATGACCCAGGGTGCTGACTGCACACTGATATCTGGGGAGACTTGTGTGACCTGTGGAGCAGCCAGGGGCCTTGGGACATGCAGAAAGGCTGTCTGTTCTTGGTTTTGCAAGCTCTGTTTTGACTGCTAGAGAGAGGCACAGGCCTGCTCTCCCACCACTGCTGGAAACAGAGCCTTCCAGCGGGGTGGAGGGGGGGCACTTGTCTGGCCTCTTAGCATTCTTCCCCACTGACCGCCTGAAAGGTGTGGCCAGAAACCAGGGTCTATCTGCAGAGGAGGACAGAAAACTTTAGCTGGATGCAGGGGGACTAACTCCACCTGTCACCCCACACCCACATCTCCAGGGACAAGGCCAATCCAGTCCAATCTGCTCAGGGTCCTTTTCTACTTGGAGTCCATGCTGCCCTGGCCTGACAGGTGACCCGAGCATAGCACGAGAAGCCGGGGAGAAAGAGCGGACATACCCAAGGAAGCACCAGGCGGCCAGTGCTCGAGTCCTCCAGGAGCATCTCTGATGAGCATGTTGGGGGAGGCAACCCCAGCCATGGTGGACAGGGCTCAGGGCAATGGCCACCCTGGGGTGCCCGCAGGGCCAGGGGGCAGCAAGTGGAGGCAGGAGAGATGGGGGAGGCTTTGGTGGAGGAGGCAGGGAGGCTGATATGAATGTATATTTTCATGAAAGGTAGGCCAATTAATCCTAAAGGAAATCAACTCTGCATGTTTGTTGGAAAGACTGATGCTGAAATTAAAGATCCAGTACTTTGGCCACCTGATACAAAGAGTTGACTCCTTAAAAAAGACCCTGATGCTGGGAAAGATTGAGGGCAGGAGGAGAAGGGTGTGACAGAGGATGAGACGGTCGGATGGCATCACCAACTCAATGGACATGAGTTTGAGCAAGCTCCAGGAGACAGGGAAGGACAGGGAAGCCTGGCATGCTGCAGTCCAAAGGGTTACAGGGAGTTGGACACAACTTAGCGACTGAACAAGAGAGACCAGACCAGAGTCACATGAGAGGAAGCTGCTGAGTGGAGCTCCAAGCTCTCAGCTGAGATCTTTACCTGGATCTTCACCTCAGTCCCACACCACTGTCCCCTGGAAGCAGGCAAAGTGCCATGCCTGCGAGACTGAGGCAGCCTCACCTTGGGTGCTGGTCAGAGTGCCTCAGTTGCCCTCACCCTAGTCCCGGCCCTGTGCTCCAGTCCTGAGCTGGTTTTCAAAGAGGAGAGAGAGAGAGACACATGTTGATGAGAGGGATTTTTTTTTTTTCCATCTGTTTTAGAACAGATGGTAAATATGGTCCCTGCTGCTCTATTTTGGCCAAAAGTGGAGGTCCCATATGATGTTTCTAGCCCTTAGTGTCTTCATTTGTAAAATAAGATTGTTGGATTAGAAGGGGCCTGTGCATTTCTACTATAAAACCATTAGCCTGGCAATCATGAGTTCTCAGAATAGATCACGAATCAGCAGAACTCTCAAGACATGCTTGTTTGTATCCCTGACAAAGACCCATACACTTTTGATAATGAGGGGGAGGAAAGAAAGAAAAGTGAAGTCATTCAATTGTGTCCAATTCTTTGTGACCCCGGGGACTGTAGCCTACCAGGCTCCTCTGTCCATGGGATTCTCCAGGTGAGAATACTGGAGTGGGTTGCCATTTCCTTCTCCAGGGGATCTTCCCGACCCAGGGATCGAACCCAGGTCTCCCACTTTGCAGGCAGACGCTTTACCATCTGAGCCACCAGGGAAGCCCCAGTAAGAGGGAGGAGTCCTCGATAATTCTGCCTCCTTTTCCCTGAGTCTGTTTCTAGATCTCTGCACATGGGTGTTAGCCAGAAAGGTCAAGCTTGAGTAGGATGTGGTATCCTCTCATGATGCTGATGAGTCAAGGCTGGGTTTCCTCACCCCTTCCTGCTTCCTTCCCTCCCTCCCTCCCTTCCTCCTTTCTTTACTTCCTTCCTCCCTTCCTTTCTTCCTACATATTGCCAGCCTACCCTGTGCAGCACTTAGTGAAAAAGTCTCCCTTCTTTCTGGGGAAACAACTGTCTGAAATATAACTTACGAACATCCAAGAACTGACCTGGAGCGACCCTTTGTGAACCTTGACTCACCCGACCCCATGAGCAGTGCGCAGAAACCCCATCTCCTGGGTTTTGGCCTTTGTTAGTCTCAGTCTCCACGTGATAAAGGGGAAAGGGGCAGCAAAAACAAAACAAAACAAAACAAACGTATCTCTTTCTCATAGCACCCCACCACCATTGTGTGCAATTTGGCGGGACCATCCCTTGTCCACCCCTAACTAAGTGGCAGTGTGTGAACTAAACTAAGTCCTTCAGATTCTCTTTCCCGATTCTCGACATCTTGAACCAAGGATGGACCACCACCGTGGCCACGGAGACTGTTCATTCCCAGGCCAGGAGCCAGATGAGGGCTCCAGAGCTGTGATGATGCCAGTGCTAGCTCCTCCTCTGAGTCCACACCTAGTTCTGTGGCTGCCTGTCCATTTGACCCCATCAGTAGATGAAGGGGGACTTCCCTGGTGGCTCAGACAATGACGAGTCTGCCTGCAATGCAGGAGACATGGGTTCAGTCCCTGAGTTGGGACGATCCCCTGGAGAATGGTATGACTACCTACTCCAGTATTGTCTGGAGAATCCCGTGGACAGAGGGGCCTGATGGGCTACAGTCCAGGGGATGGCAAAGAGTCGGACACGACTGAAGCTACTGAGCACACACACATGCACACACGTAGCTAAGGGGATGCGTTGATGGGTTACCCAGGTTACGCCCAGTCAGCACAGAATGAGCTCATGCAGAAAACTGCCGGGACGCAGTGATGAGCAATCCTTCCCGCAGGAACCTCATAGTGTTCACATCAGCCCGCATCAGACGTTTAAGAGAAGGTAGGACGTTCTAAGTGAAACCAACCCTCCTGCTTTCTCTCGAGTCTCTTTCACAGAAAGACAGAACAAGTGTTAGAGTGTCTGCCAGTCACCGCTGCACCCGCTCCCTCCCCCTTGCCTGTCTCCCTTCTAGACCCTGAAGTGTTGGGCAACTACAGTAGCAGAGATGACTGAAGTCATGCTGCCGGCTTGCAACCAAAAGGTCACGGTCTCCAAAAATTCAGAGAAAGCCTCAAGTTCAAGCCATCGGCTCCCCTCTTTTGTCAGATGAGAAAACTAGGTCAGGGAGGTAACTGAGTTGTGGAAGGTCACGGAGCTGATGTTCGTTATGCCGTCATCTGAACATACCACCCTTGTTGTCAATGCTGGGATGTTGACAGTCATTGAAAAGGTTGGAGGTCACAAAGCAAGGCTGGGAGAAGCCGGAGAGTTCTTCCTAGCAGCCTCTGTCACTTGGGGATGATCCCATCTCAATGGACTATGGTACCTGCAAGGTGGCTAGAGGCCTCGTGTTTTCCCTATAGGTGAAGATAAATTTAAAAAGTGGGATCAATTCCTTTGTGCATTTTCTACAAAAATGTCATTCTTTATGAAAGGCTTACCACCAGTTGGAATCACTGCCTAATATCTGTGCTTACTCACTCAGTCATGTCCAATTCTTTGTGACCCCATGGGCTGTAGCCCACCAGGCTCTTCTGCCCTTGGGGATTCTCCAGGCAAGAATACTGGAGTGAGTTGTCATGCCCTCCTCCAGTGGATCTTCCCAACCCAGGGATTGAATCTAGGTCTCCTGCATTGCAGGCAGATTCTTTCCTATCTGAGCCACAAGGGAAGCCCAAGAATACTGGAATGGGTACCCTATCCCTTCTCCAGGGGATTTTCCCAACCCAGGAATTGAACCAGGGTCTCCTGCATTGCAGGCAGATTCTTTACCAGCTGAACTACCAGGGAAATCCCCCCTAATATCTACTAACCCTAATATCTACTTGTGTCAATTAGATCAAAGTTAAAAAATGATATAACACACAAGAAAACATTAAGTATCTTCACATCTAACCACATTTAAAAATTTTTATTGGAGTCTAGTTGATTTACAGTGTTGTGTTAATTTCAGGTGTACAGCAAAGTGAATCAGTTATATATACATCTACTCTTTTTAAGATTCTTTTCCCATATAGATAATTCCAGAGAGTTGAGTAGAGTCCACTCTGCTATACACTTGGTCCTCAGCAGTTACCTGTTTAGATGCAGTAGGGTGTATATGTCTAACTTCACATATATCAAACAGTTCTGCATACAGTTTTCACTGACTTCTGCGATCAGATTTATTTTTAACAGCCCCGAACTAGCTTTTCTATTCTGCTGTGGTTGGTTATGAGGGTGAATGAGTCTTTACCTCTTTTAACCCTCTGCTTTGCAGTTTGCTGCCACAAGAATCTTCTCTTAGTGTTCAACAGGAATGCAAATCCTGCTTATCTCGCTGGGTTGAGAGCTCGGCTGACCCCGATCCGTGTCTACACTGCAGAGAATGAGATTATGTCATGTCTTTGTGCTGGTTTTCCTCTGGAGGGATTTCATCTTCACTGTACACCAGTTAACTTCCCTCGATTTATTGAGGAAGGTTGTTTTATTTGTATAACTGTAATCACAGTGTACCCATGTTCTTTTCTTAAATTGAAATATAGTCGACCACATGATGCTAGTTTCAGTTGTGCTGTGGTGATTGGCCGTTTGCTCGCATTGTGAAATGATCACCGTGATAAGTCTAGTAACCATCTGTCCCCATACAAAGTGTTACGATATTATTGACTGTAATCTTTTCTTGGTGTATCACATCCCTGTGGTCTAGAGGTCTGTGTGTCTTAATCCTCTTCATCTTCTTGGCACCCCCACCCCCTCCCTTCCCTCTGGCAACCACCTGATGATTCTCTGTATCTAGGAGTCTATTTTCATTTTGCTATTTTTGTTTGTTCTGCTTTTCAGATTTCACATATAAGTGAGGTCATAAAGGATTTGTCTTTCTCAATTTAGCTTGCATAATACCCTCTAGATCCATCCTCGTTGTCACAAATGGTCAGAGTTCGTTTTCGATGACTAGTATTTTATTATATACATGTGTATATAATGAAATACTGTTTGTGTGTGCATATATATATATATACATGTTCACATTTTCTTTATGCATTTATCTGTCAACAGACAATTTGCTTTCACATCTTGGCTATCATAAATAATGCTTCAGATCTTTTCAAATTCATGTTTTCCTTTTCTTTGGAGAAGTACCCAGAAATGAAATTGCTGGATCATATGGCAGTTTTATTTTTAATTTCTGGAGAAATCTCCACACTGTTTCCCACAGCAGTGGTGTGTGTTAGTTGCTCAGTGTGTCCAGCTCTTTGTGACCCCATGGACTATAGCCCGCCAGGCTCCTCTGTCCATGGAATTCTCCGGGCACGAATACTGGAGTGAGTTGCCATTCCCTTCTCCATAGGATTTTCCCCACCCAGAAATCAAACCCAGGTCTCCTGCATTGCAGGCAGATTCTTTACCATCTGAGCCACCCAGGAAGCCCACAGCAGCAGTACCAGTTTACAATCCTACCACCCATACGTGAGGATTCCTTTTTTTTCCAGCCAAAGATTTTTTCTAAACAGACAAGCAAACTAACTTCCTTAGAAGAGCATAGTCAACATTAAGCAGCATCACTCATCACCAAATGACAATATACAAGCACATGAGCTTTAAAGAAAGGCAAGAGTTGTGACATTTCTCATTAATAATCATGGGCAATCTTTAAAATGTTTTATATCTTTTAATTAACCAATCTTTAGGGAAATCCCTGGTAGGTAAATATTTTTCTTACGTTCAGTTTATGGGTCATGAAACTGAAACAGTCAAGCTGAGCATCTTGTCGAAGGTTACTCCATCCGTGCTGGGGCTCTGACTTGAGCCCGGGAGGTCTGGCTCTGTGTGTCACCAGTATGCTCTTCTCTCTCTGGGACTCATTCTGATCTCACTGCAGAAAGTTCTTTGGGGGAGGCTGAGTCTTTTCCCCCAGACTATTAAACACCCCACACCACAGCAGAGCTGCAATTCACCAAGTCATCAAGGCATGGGTTATAAATAACACATTACCCAAGAGTGCTTTGACAGCGTGAGAGTTTTCTTACCTTTGGAAATGACCTTGTATTATTTCTGCTGGAGACAGAACTCTAGCCCAAGAGTCAGCAAACCTATTCAGTGAAGAGTCAGAGAGCAAACCATCTGGGCTTTGTGGGCCACATGGCCTCTGTCGCCAGTACTCACTATGGCTACCACAGGGCGTGGAGCACAGAGACACCAAGCGCAGTACCGTGTTCAAGCAGAACTTCATGTGTGGACACTGAGATCTGAATTTCGTTTAATTTCCACATGGAGCACCCTGGAGAAGGGAGAGGCTACCCACTCCAGTATTCTAGCCTGGAGAATTCCATGGACTGTATAGTCCATGGGACTGCAAATAGTCGGACACGACTGAGCAACTTTCACTTTCCCTTTCCACATGGAACAATGTACAACTCCTAGTTTGAATTTTACAAAAACCAGCTAAAAAGCTGATGGATCCTATAAAACCAAGCCATGGGCTGTGTTAGCCTGGAGAGGGGATCCCAGTTTGCCAACTCCACTTGAGCTGTCCCTTCCACCCTCTCTGGGAGCTCCCTGAGGGCAGAGAGTGTGTCAGAGTCAGTTTGGAACATAACAGACATTATGCTTACTAGAATACATGTGGGAAAAAGTGGAAATTTACTAGATGGAAATGAATTGAACTTAGGAAGGAGAAAGAGGGCATTTTTCAAAAGCTTGTCCAGCCTCAAGCTCAGACAGAGCTCAACAGTGGGGTCAGCCCTTGCTTCTCTGAATAGTTCTGTTCATTATTGATTGCTCTGTGCTGTGCTAAGTCGCTTCAGCTGTGTCTGACTCTGTGTGACCTCATGGACTGTAGCCCACTAGGCTCCTCTGTCCATGGGATTCTCCAGGCCAGAATACCGGAGTGGGTGGCCATTTCCTCCTCCAGGGGATCTTCCCAATCCGGGGACTGAACCTGGGTCTCCTGCGTTGCAGGCAGACTCTTACTCTGAGCCACTAGGGAAGCCCTTCGATTGCTCTGGTTCCTGGCTTATCCAGGTCTGTCTTCCCTGAAGCTCTCTGTCTCACTCTCTGCAGGGCAGGTTTCAGGCTGCAATCCGTAGATAGCCGATCAAGAAGGGAAGAAGATGGGGCTCCTTCACTGGGCTCCCTGCCAGGCGGCACTCCTGGCACTGCCAGCCAAGGGGACCATTCAGGGGAGTCGGTGCTTCTTCCTTTGGTTGCACAGCAAAGTCAAAGGCTTCTTTCTGATTTCTGCTCCTGAGAGCATGGCACCCAGATCAGAGGCGGAGGGCTCCAACTCCCACTGAAAACCTCTGCCTCCAATGGCACAGGAGCTATTTGGAAAGAGTGGAAACCTCTGTGGCTCAGAGCAGCATATATGGCACCCCACTGGAGGTCTCTGAGGATGTAGGAACAAGAGCCTCCTGGGATGCTGTGTTTGTTTGTTTAAGATCGGAGGAACTCCCCACTGTCCCGTGATAGAGACAGACTGGGACCTCTGATGCCATCTCCCTCTGGGGAGACTTGGTTACTAGAAACAAAACCTCACCCTCATCTACAGGAAGTGACGGAAGAGTCTGAAGCCTTCATGGCCAATCAGGTTAGCAGGACGCAAAGATGCTCTCTGGCTGCTCGGAGGAAGGAGGGGCCGGTACTTCTCAGTGGGCACCCCTCTCCTGTATGTCTGCTGGGCCCGCAGTTTGCTCTTGGCAGGGCACAGTGAGAAAAATGATGTTTCGACTTCAAGTGGGATGTTTTCCAGCCTGGCTGTGAGAATCTTCCCCACATGCATCTTCCCTAACAGCGCCTGCTCGGAACAGTGGACCCTAAAGTCACCTTACACTGGTGGCCTCCCCCTCTGCCCTTCAGATCTGCTTCTCCAGGTGCTCAGCTGGTGACAGAGGGGACGCCCCCGGAGATGTCACCACATGCCTCTCTTTGGGGAGGGGCACTGCCAGTGTCTTTGCTTTTTTACTGAAATAATCAGCACTCTTTTTGCTTTACCCTCCCACTCCTAACTGCGTGTTTTTCATTTCTAAGCTCGTCCCTGTCTGTGACCTTAGTCTGGAGACTTGAAGGAATCTCCAAGGTTTTCCCCTAGAACTGCCTGAAATTCTGCTGTTAGTGACTCACTTATTTGGGTAAAACATCGACCCTTTACTGTAACCCTTAAAAATCAAAACAAACAGAAGCCCAATGATTAGGACCAATCTGACAGATTCTTTGTGTGTGCTTGTGTATGTATGTGTATGTATGTTAGTAACTCAGTTTTGTCTGACTTTCTGCTACCCCATGGACTATAGCGTGCCAGACTCCTCTGTCCATAGGATTTCCCAGGCAAGATACTGGAGTGGGTAGCCATTCCCTTCTCCAGGGGATCTGCCCAACCTTGGGATCAAACCCAGGGCCTCTGCACTGAGGTGAATTCTTTACCATCTGAACCGTGAGGGAAGAGGGGTCTTCTGCACTGCAGGTGGGTTCTTTACCAGCTGAGCTAATTGCCTGTTAATCCTCTTGAGTATAATTTCAGCTCCAGGAAGGAAGAGAGGGTGTTTGTTTTTCTCACCACTGTATCCCTAAGTGCCTGGAGCAGCATCTCCCTCATGTGAAGCCTGGGTTTTCCAATGAGTAATGGATTGAACGGATGAATGATTATGGATTCTGTGAAAGGACAGCCCAGGTGGCTATCAGAGAGCCGGACAGCAGCATCTCAGGGTTCTCATGCGTCCACTCTGCCATTTTGGTTCTGATGCTGAGGCTTTGGGAGGGCAGAAGACAGGGTGTGCAGGATGCAGATGATGGGAGATGGGATGGGGGGGACCCATGAAACCCGGGAGAGGGGAAACACAGACCTGCCCTACATCCTGGCCAGCAGCGAGGTGGACACATCTGAGCTTCAGTGCCTGCTGTGAACAGCATAGTCTCTCATCTATTTCCCTGCCTTGTGGGAGGTCAGCGCCTAGCACGAAGCCAACAGATAGGGGGCACCCAGGAAGAGGGTTGTTGTCTGATGATTCTAGTAGTCATTGTCGCTAATCTGGCGTCTCAAGGCATGAAAGCTCGTTTCCATGTCGACTTAGCTCGCAGAGGCACGGGTGAGGAAGCCAGGCAGGGTCTGGCAGATGCCTTCCCGAGCAGGGATGATGCCTGGGTTGGACACATCCATGGAGGGGTCAAGAGAGACTGAAAAGGGAAGCGTGGGCAAGGGCTCCTCACTGCCTGGGCCCTTCCCGAGACCCAGGGGGATGCCAGCTCTTTGGCTGGTGTCCTTTTCCTTAAAGAGGGCCTCACAAATTGCTTGAGCCCGAGGGACCCACAGAGGCAGAGCTCTGGATATGTTTCATGGTGAGCCTCAAGGGTCGAGCTGGAGGGCCGGTGGATGCCTCAAGTAAGCCCCCGGGGCACTCTCCAGTGGGAACAAGGCAGCATTGGCGCTCCTGAAAACTGTCCAACTCCTTGGCATCCTGGGAATTTGCTCAGCCCTTCTGAGGTGGCCAAAGGGCCTCAGAGAGCATGCCCGGAGCAGCAGACCGAGAGGAAACCCTGAGCCCCACTCCCTTCCCTTGGGCAAGCCAGTGCGGGCCCCTCGGATTGTGGGATCACTCACCGCTCCCAACAATTTGGAGAATCTGAGGCATGACTGCTGCTTTCCTGCCGGCTCCCAGCCGGCTGACACCATCATCCGGCTAAGGAGATTAAGCAGGCTTTATTCACAGGAGCCTCCTGGTGACAGCAGCACCCACCACACCCAGGTAGAGCCTGGGAAGAATGAAAGCACATTCCTTCCTCTTTGCCACGGAATGCGGGGCAAAACCTCCATCCGCCGCGACTGTCTGCACCGGTACCGGAGTCCCTACTGAGTCTGCCTGAAGACCAGCATCATGGGACTGGGCAGCGGCTGGAGCACAGGGGGCAAGAGGAGAGACAGGGCCTGGTGTTCAGAGAGGCCTCGCTGTGCTTAGCACTGGGTAGGGACTCCATGAGCGTTTTCTGAATGAGCATGAAGAAATGAGTGAATGAATGACAATGATCACCCCCAGGCCTCCATGTCAGACCCCTTCCCCAGTCCTCATTTCTGCAAAAAACGGCTCATCTTCCAGTGTCATATCTTTTTACTTTTTCATGCTGTTCATCGGGTTCTTGCAGCAAGAACCCTATGAAAACCCCTCGAGTGGTTTGCCATTCCCTCCTCCAGCGGACCACGTCTTGTCAAAACCCTCCACTATGACCCGTCCGTCTTGGGTGGCCCTGCGAGATTTGGCTCATCACCTCATTGAGTTATGCAAGCATCTTGGCCATAACAAAGTTGTGATCCATGATTTTCAAAATGTTGAGGATTTTATTAACACATGTATTAATAAAACAGTTGCTCAGTTGTGTCTGACTCTTTGCCATCATATGGACTGTACCCTGCCAGGCTCCTCTGTCCATGGAATTCTCCAGGCAAGAATACTCTGGAGTGGGTAGCCATTTCTTTCTCCAGGGGATCTTCCTGACTCAGGGACAAACCCGCATCTCTTCTATTGGCAGGTGGGTTATTTACAGTCTGAGCCACCAGAAAGCCTTAAATAAAATGTGTTAATAAGAATTGTGACCCACCCTCTAAGTGTCGAGCTTGCACTCGCAGAGTCTGAAAGGACAGAAATCAGTGACTCCCCTGTCCTCCTACTACATGCCTTTCTCTTATGTACATGCGTGTACACACACACACATGCACATACACACACACACCTGAGAGACTGTGCTGCATAGTGATGACTGTAGATCTCTAGAGTCAGGTGCTTTGGGCTGGGGACTCAGTTCTTTCATTTACGAATGGAATGACCTCAGGCAAGTTACTTAGCCTTTCTCAGCCTCAGTTTTCTTATCTGTAAGATGGGATGATGATGCCGACCACTTCCCAGGGTTTGATATGAGGATCAACAAAGATAATAAAAAGTGCCATAAACACTGCAAAGGTTTATTGCTGCCTCTATGGGATGAGTGAACAGGAGTCTCTTGCTTTTGCTCTCCCTGGCTGTCAGTGGGGACCAGACAAGAACATGCACCCATCCCCACTCTGCGTAGACAGGGCTGGGCAGACGATGTGGGCTAAGTTGCTAAACCTTCAGGGAGAAACCAGTGGGAGGCTGGGAAGACTTCCCAAAGGAAACGATTTTGAAAAACATCTGAGATGCCCGATCGCTTGGCACTTAAAAAAAACCCGAATACTCGCGTTATCTCTGAGCCCTCTAAGGATCGTGACTTGTGTTTCTGATTTCTCTCCCAAGATCCATGTGTTTTCTTGAATTTCTGCTCATGCAGGTCCTTTGTTGATTTCTCAGCTGTGGATTGTATAGCCAGTAGTTCTGTTTGTGAGGGTTCCTCCCAGAAAAACATTCTGGTTTTTGTATTTGTGTGTTTGTGCAGCTCTAACCACAGGCCGTCAGTGGTGTGTCCGAAACAAGACATTCACTTCTCAGTTGTAGAGTCTTCCCAGGTCTACACATGAAGGTGGGAGAGAGAGAGAGAGCAAGCAAGTGAGCCATGGTCTCCTCCTCCTTGTATAAGGACATTAATTCCATCATGAGAGGCTCCACTCCCATGACCTCATCTCAACCTAATTACCTTCCAAAGGCCCCATCTCCAAACACTATCATGTTGGAGGTTAGGACTTCACCATACAAATTGGGAGTGGGGACACAATTCAGTCCCCAGATTTCTGACCCTGCCTCCCCAGATCATGTCCTTCTTTCATGTAAGATACAGATATTCACTCCAACAGCCCTCGAATTCTTAGCTGATTCCAGCCTCAGGTCTTACATATAAAGTTCAGTATCATCTATGTGTGTGTGTGTGTGTGTGTGTGTGTGTGTGTGTGTGTGTGTATATATATATGCAAGTTGCTCAGTTGTATCCAACTCTGTGACCCATGGACTGTAGCCCACCAGGCTTCTCTGTCCATGGGATTCTCCAGGCAAGAATACTGGAGTGGATTGCCATTTCCTTCTCCAGGGGATCTTCCCAACCCAGGGATAGAAACCCGGTGTCCCGCACTGCAGGCAGATTCTTTACTATCTGAGGCACCAAGGAAGACCTAATTACCTTCCAGAGGCCCCATCTCTAAATGCTATTTTATTGGAGATTAGGATTTCACCATATGAATTGGGAGCGGGGACAGTATCATCTAAATATCTTCTAAATAAAATGTGAACAAGGTTTGAAGTCTTATTTATCCTAAGGCAAAAATTTTCTCTAGTCATGAACCTTTGAAACCACACAACATGTGTGTTTTCAAAACGCAGTGATGGGACAAGCATTGGACAGACACCCTCCCTCCAAAAGAGCAAAACGTGGAACTTCTCAGGTGGTCCAGTAGTTAAGACTCTGGGCTTCAAAAGGGAGGGGTGCGGGTTCAATTCCTGGTTGGGAACTAAGATCCCACAGATGCTGGCATGGCCATAAATAAACAAAAAAAAATTTAAAAAGTAAAAAGCAAAGCACACACATGCCCACCCCAAAAGAGCAAAACAGGAAAGATGGAAGAGATGACATGTCCCAAGCAAGTCTCAAAGCTAACAGGGCAAATCTCGTGGGATCCTAGGGCACAAGAATAATCCTCTTTGACTCAGTGCTCTGCCATCCAGATCTACCAGGGCAGCAACATCACCTGCATGGCTGTGCAGGGGCTCCAAGTGGGGCCCCATCCATAAGGTGACTCCCTGGGGGATCAGCTCAAGCTGACTCTCTGAGGGGTGCAGCGGTCCTGTCCTCTGATCCAGAGGCAGAGACAGCCTGGCCCTCCCTTTCCCCTCCCACCCCTGGCCTGTGCTCCCTGGGGTCATCTCTGAATTGCTTTTGGGTTCCTTCCTCCCCTTTCTGGAAAGACAGCACACATCCATAGGCAAAGACCTCTCCGATCCTAACCTGTAGCATCCAGGAAGTCTCGTGGCCTTCATTCACTCCGTCCCTCTTCCTTGGTCCCCTCTGTGTCAGCCTGGAGTGTCTGCTGGCATGATCCCGTCTCTACTCCTGCCTCTCCCGGGCGGGGTGAAATCACGAGTCACACCCACCATCTCCTTGTCACACCCTTAGTGTTCTCTTCAGGACAAACTCCATGTTTTGCAATATGGACAGAGTGGGTGTTTTCCAAGTTCTTTTTTTGTTTGTTTTTTGGATTTTTACAATCCCATCTTCATGTTACTTCTCTCCTTTTTCTTTCTTGTAGGGAGTCAGGAGGAACCAAACCGCTCCTTCTACATTTGGCTTAGATATCTCCTCAGCTAAATTTCCAGCTTCATTGCTTGAAGTACGTGGTAAATGGTGTTGGCGAGGGACCTTGTGTTATAGAGCAGTCTGGGTATGTTTGTTCAGTTCAGTTGCTCTGTCTTGTCCGAATCTTTGAGATCCCATGAATCGCAGCACACCAGGCCTCCCTGTCCATCACTCTGGAGATTACCCAAACCCATTTCCATTGAGTCGGTGATGCCATCCAACCATCTCATCCTCTGTTGTCCCCTTCTCCTCCTGCCCTCAGTCTTTCCCAGCATCAGAGTCATTTCAAATGAGTCAGCTCTTCGCATCAGGTGGCCAAAGTATTGGAGCTTCAACATCAGTCCTATCAATGACTGATCACCCAGGACTGATCTCCTTTAGGATGGACCGATTGGATCTCCTTGTAGTCCAAGGGACTCTCAAGAGTCTTCTCCAACACCATGGTTCAAAGCATCAATTCTTCAGCGCTCAGCTCTCTTCATCCAAATCTCACATCCATACATGACTAGTGGAAAACCCAAAGCTTTGATTAGACGAATCTTTGTTGGCAAAGTAATGTCTCTGCTTTTTAATATGCTGTCTCGTTTGGTCATAGCTTTTTCCCAAGGAACAAGGGTCTTTTAATTTCATGGCTGCAGTCACCATTTGCAGTGATTTTGGAGCCCCCCAAAATAGTCTCTCTCTATTTCCATTGTTTCTTGATCTATTTCCCATGAAGTGATGGGACCGGATGCCATGATCTTCGTTTTCTCAATGTTGAGCTTTAAGCCAACTTTTTCGCTCTCCACTTTCACTTTCATCAAGAGGCTCTTTAGTTCTTCTTCACTTTCTGCCGTAAGGGTGGTGTCATCTGTGTATCTGAGGTTATTGATATTTCTCCCGGCAATCTTGATTCCAGCTTGTGCTTCCTCCAGTCCAGCATTTCTCATGATGTACTCTGCATATAAGTTAAATAAGCAGGGTGACAGTATACAGCCTTGATGTACTCCTTTTCCTTCTTGGAACCAGTCTGTTGTTCCATGTCCAGTTCTAATTGTTGCTTCCTGACCTGCATACAGGTTTCTTAAGAGGCAGGTCAGGTGGTCTGGTATTCCCATCTCTTTCAGAATTTTCCACAGTTTATTGTGACCCACACAGTCAAAGGCTTTGGCATAGTCAATAAAGCAGAAATAGATATTTTTCTGGAACTCTCTTGCTTTTTCCATGATCCAGCGGATGTTGGCAATTTGATCTCTGGTTCCTCTGCCTTTTCTAAAACCAGCTTGCACATCAGGAAGTTCACGGTTCTATGTGTTAATCATCCAGTCATGTCCAACTCTTTGTGACCCCATGGACTGTAACCTGCCAGGCTCCTCTGTCCATGGGATTCTTCAGGCAGGAATACTGGAGTGGGTTGCCATTTCCTTCTCCAGGGGAATCTACTCAACCTAGGGATCAAAGCCAAGTGTCCAGCATTGCAGACATGTTCTTTACCATCTGAGCCACTAGGGAAGCCTGATAGAGTACTCTGGTATGGCGAAAATTCATCCAGTTGTGGGGTTTGATGCAGGCGTTGGTGAAAAAGTAAGAATCTTGTAGATGGTTTGTGACGAGAAAGGAGAGAGCAGACAGTGAGTGGAGGTGGGCTTAGAGAATCAAGTGCTGTTGGGGATGGAAGAACAGAATTCAGAGAAGGCATCCTTGGGAGCCCATTAAAGAGTTTGGACTGTACTGGTTAGAAAATGGGGACTCTGAGGGTCTTGAATTTTGGGGCCAGCCTGCTTTAGAGGAGAAAAGGATCTCTCCATCCTTGGCCCAGAGCCATGCCTTGTCAGTGCTACCTGGCCACAGACCAGACCAGGGAACAGAAGTGGCTGACCTGGATTCCTGGCAAACAGACCAAATCCGGGTCCAGCAGGAGGACAGAGTGGTGGTACCTTGCTAGCCTTGCTATGGACACTGCCTCTCCCTGGGAACCCAATCTCTAAGGATAGCAAACAGTCCACTGACCTCTAGTGGTCAAAATGGCACCCAAAGCATCCCACATATGTGTGCGCTCAGCCGTGTCTGACTCCTTGTGACCCCCATGGGCCATAGCCCGCCAGGCGCCTCTGTCCATGGGAGTCTCCAGGCAGGAATACTGGAGGGGGTTGCCATTTCCTCCTCCAGGGGATCTTCCCTATCCTGAGATTGAATCTGAGTCTCTTATACCTCTTGCAGTAAAAGGTGGATTCTTTACCAGCCGTGCCCCCTTGGAAGCCTCATTCACCATACCTCCTCTCATACCACTGCGCCACAAATCTATCTCCAGGGATAATAGTGGAGGGAAAAATTGCCTAGAATAGTCTCTCTTTTTCCAGCCGCTTCTACTTTTTGGCTGCCAAGGACTTTCCTTCATTGAACTAAATCTGTCCACTCGCTCTCTAAGTGAGTGTCTGACCCACGGCAGGGACCTTCAGGGCTGCAGGAGATGCCACACTTTCTGTGTTGGTCGAAGCCCACCAAAGCTCTTTTCACTTCGTGAAGCATCCTGGTTGAGCACACATTAACGTTATTGTGCTCACAGTTACATTTTACTAAACTGTGAAGTGGAGTCCAATGTTTCAGAAATAATCACTAAGGCTTAACATTACGTCAGATGCCGTTCTGAGCATTTTATATATAACATCTCAGTTAATCTTCATAAAACCCCTCAGAAGCGGGCATTTTACATTGGTTTTTTTTTTCTTTTCCATTATAGTTTATTACAGGACATTGAATATAGTTACAGCTTTATTCAATATCCAATAATATAGGTATTCTGTCATATAGATAAGGTATGTAGCTATGCAGCAGGACTTTGCGGTTCAGCCATTCTGTGTATACGCGAGGTTGCGTCTCCTGTCCAGTCCCGGTGCATCTCTCCCTCACTCCCACCTCCCCCTTGGCAACCACAAATCTGTTCTCTCTGTCTGTGAGTCTGTTTCACGGACGAGGACGTTTATGTCATAGTCTAGATTCCACATAGGTGATACCATCCGATGTTTGTGTTTCTGTCTGACTTGCTTCACCTGACCTGATCCCCTCCAGGTCCATCCATGTTGCCACAGATGGCATTGCTTCACTCTTTTTGGACTGCCCTGGGTCTTTTTTGTGGTGTGGGCTTGCTCTAGCTGTGGCGAGCAGGGGCTGCTCTTCTTTGCAGCGCCCAGGCTTCTCATCATGGCAGCTTCTCTTTTTGTGGAGCAAGACGCTGGCTGTGCGGGCTTCAGTACTTGCAGCACGTGGGCTCAGTGGCTCCACAGCAGGTGGGACCTTCCCTGACCAGGGATCGAACCCGCATCCCCTACATTAGAAGGTGATTCCTATCCAATGTGCCACCGGGGAAGTCCAAGCATTTCCCGCTTTTTTATGGTTGAGTAGTATTCCATTGTACGACTGGACCACATAGAAAGAGACATTTTAAAGATGAGGGAATTGAGGCACAAAGAGATAAGAAATAAGCTTGAGGTTACAAAGTAGGCAGTGATGGAACAGACACTGACCCAGGCAGCATCCTTGCAGAACCTGTGATCTTACACACCAGGGGATGTTGCCTCGAGCTTCATCTTGGACCAGCGAGTGGCATCCCTAGAGTCCCTGGGCCTCTGCTGCCTCATCTACCGCATGAGGGGATAAGGATACGTGCTTCAGACTTAGATGTGCCACAAACAAAGACCACAGAGCATTTGCTTTAGCTACCGGGAGGCTGATGACCCAGCTCCCGTTTCCTCCCTCCCCATCCCCTTTCCCGTCCAAGGGGCTCTCAAACTCCTGGGAAAGGTCTCAGGACTCCAGGGAACTGGATGGCACTACAGAATTACTTAGCAAGCATTTATTTATCACTTACTGTATTTCTGGCCTTGTAGTAGATGTTTTAGAAGTATCGTACTTGTCATTCCTCACATTATTATTATTATTCCCATTTCGCTGATGAGTAAACCAAGGCACAGAGAGAATCGAATAGCTCGCCCCAAGTCACACAGCCAGTCACTGGCAAAACTGAGACGCAAATCTAGGTCTGCCTGATGCCAAAGCCAGGGCCCTTCACAGCAAAGTCCGAGATCCCTCGGCAGTGAGACTGTGTCCTGGGGTCTGAGTCACGGTGCAGGTGAGGGGAAGGGGACAGCGATCCCTTCTCAGGGCCGAGGGGGAGGCAGCAGCTGGAGGGAGCTCACAGGAAGAGTGCCTCCTTTCTCTCTCAGCAGCCGGCCAGCCGCTGGCTCCACAGCCCGTCAACAGGGAGGTGATCCTGGCCCTTACAGAAGGTTCCAAAGAAGCTGTTCTGACTCCAGCTTGCTCTGTCAGGGTCTCTTTCTAGATTCTGGCTCCCGTGCTAGGAGGGTGGAGAAGCAGACAGCTCTGCCACCAGCCTAGATACCAAGAGCCTCTTAGGGGAAGCAGCTTGCCCCGGCTCAGCAGGGCTGTGGGACCAGCTCACCCAGTGGTGGGTTATCTCTGCATGACAGGTGGAGAGAAATGGTTGGTTAGAGGCCCCCAGGAGGCCCCTCTTTTGAAGTCATGTGTTGTTTCTCAAGCTTGTGGTTCTCACTCTACATCCAGGGACCAGATAGAAAAGTGATTCCCATGGGTCCCTGATGCCCCCTCCCAGTTTAGAAGAGACCTGGTTTCTCAGAGAACTCTTTGTAGGAGAGAACCAGAAGCAACATATCTTAGCAGCCTCTTTGGAGAGAATCCTACTCATAGTTAACTTTATCTGAACAGAATTATAGGCAGTTTTGATGCTGACCATTTTATTATTGTATTCTTTCACTCTGCAATTTATTTTTATTCTTTTATGTTTTGAAAAAAAAAGGATTTAAATTGCCTTTATTCACAAACAAAATAATTATATAGCTGGAAAAGTTTTTTTTTTTTTAAGAGATTTTAAAACAGTATTTAGCCAGGCTACAAGATGTATATACAAAAATCAACTGCATTTCTATTAATTGCTGGTTTTAAATTTTTTAGGTAATTTTTTATTGGAGTATAGTTGCTTTACAATGTCATTTTAGATTCTGCAGTACAGCAGAGTGATCAGCCATGCAGATACACATATCCCCTCTTTTCTGGATTTCCTTCCCATTTAGGTCACCACAGGGCACCGAACAGAGTTCCCTGAGCTACACAGTAGGTTCTCCTTGGTTATCTATTTCATACACAGTATCAACGGTGTATATATATCAATCCCAATCTCCCAATTCATCCCACTATGTCTTATTTCTTAATTTAAGTATGTGCCATATTTTGGGTGTGTGCTCAGCTGTAACCAGCTCTTTGCAACCTCATGGACTGTAGCCCACCAGGCTCCTCTGTCCATGGCATTTTCCAGGCAAGAATACTGGAGTGGGTGGTCATTTCCTGTTCCAAGGGATCTTCCCGACCCAGGGGTCAAAGTCGTGACTTCTGTGTCTCCTGCACTGGCAGGTGAATTCTTTACCCACTGAGCCATCTGGGAGAGCCCCTAACTTAGTATAGTTGTTATACAATTTTATATGTTACAGAACCCGGTGTCCCGCACTGCAGGCAGATTCTTTACTATCTGAGGCACCAAGGAAGACCTAATTACCTTCCAGAGGCCCCATCTCTAAATGCTATTTTATTGGAGATTAGGATTTCACCATATGAATTGGGAGCGGGGACAGTATCATCTAAATATCTTCTAAATAAAATGTGAACAAGGTTTGAAGTCTTATTTATCCTAAGGCAAAAATTTTCTCTAGTCATGAACCTTTGAAACCACACAACATGTGTGTTTTCAAAACGCAGTGATGGGACAAGCATTGGACAGACACCCTCCCTCCAAAAGAGCAAAACGTGGAACTTCTCAGGTGGTCCAGTAGTTAAGACTCTGGGCTTCAAAAGGAAGGGGTGCGGGTTCAATTCCTGGTTGGGAACTAAGATCCCACAGATGCTGGCATGGCCATAAATAAACAAAAAAAAATTTAAAAAGTAAAAAGCAAAGCACACACATGCCCACCCCAAAAGAGCAAAACAGGAAAGATGGAAGAGATGACATGTCCCAAGCAAGTCTCAAAGCTAACAGGGCAAATCTCGTGGGATCCTAGGGCACAAGAATAATCCTCTTTGACTCAGTGCTCTGCCATCCAGATCTACCAGGGCAGCAACATCACCTGCATGGCTGTGCAGGGGCTCCAAGTGGGGCCCCATCCATAAGGTGACTCCCTGGGGGATCAGCTCAAGCTGACTCTCTGAGGGGTGCAGCGGTCCTGTCCTCTGATCCAGAGGCAGAGACAGCCTGGCCCTCCCTTTCCCCTCCCACCCCTGGCCTGTGCTCCCTGGGGTCATCTCTGAATTGCTTTTGGGTTCCTTCCTCCCCTTTCTGGAAAGACAGCACACATCCATAGGCAAAGACCTCTCCGATCCTAACCTGTAGCATCCAGGAAGTCTCGTGGCCTTCATTCACTCCGTCCCTCTTCCTTGGTCCCCTCTGTGTCAGCCTGGAGTGTCTGCTGGCATGATCCCGTCTCTACTCCTGCCTCTCCCGGGCGGGGTGAAATCACGAGTCACACCCACCATCTCCTTGTCACACCCTTAGTGTTCTCTTCAGGACAAACTCCATGTTTTGCAATATGGACAGAGTGGGTGTTTTCCAAGTTCTTTTTTTGTTTGTTTTTTGGATTTTTACAATCCCATCTTCATGTTACTTCTCTCCTTTTTCTTTCTTGTAGGGAGTCAGGAGGAACCAAACCGCTCCTTCTACATTTGGCTTAGATATCTCCTCAGCTAAATTTCCAGCTTCATTGCTTGAAGTACGTGGTAAATGGTGTTGGCGAGGGACCTTGTGTTATAGAGCAGTCTGGGTATGTTTGTTCAGTTCAGTTGCTCTGTCTTGTCCGAATCTTTGAGATCCCATGAATCGCAGCACACCAGGCCTCCCTGTCCATCACTCTGGAGATTACCCAAACCCATTTCCATTGAGTCGGTGATGCCATCCAACCATCTCATCCTCTGTTGTCCCCTTCTCCTCCTGCCCTCAGTCTTTCCCAGCATCAGAGTCATTTCAAATGAGTCAGCTCTTCGCATCAGGTGGCCAAAGTATTGGAGCTTCAACATCAGTCCTATCAATGACTGATCACCCAGGACTGATCTCCTTTAGGATGGACCGATTGGATCTCCTTGTAGTCCAAGGGACTCTCAAGAGTCTTCTCCAACACCATGGTTCAAAGCATCAATTCTTCAGCGCTCAGCTCTCTTCATCCAAATCTCACATCCATACATGACTAGTGGAAAACCCAAAGCTTTGATTAGACGAATCTTTGTTGGCAAAGTAATGTCTCTGCTTTTTAATATGCTGTCTCGTTTGGTCATAGCTTTTTCCCAAGGAACAAGGGTCTTTTAATTTCATGGCTGCAGTCACCATTTGCAGTGATTTTGGAGCCCCCCAAAATAGTCTCTCTCTATTTCCATTGTTTCTTGATCTATTTCCCATGAAGTGATGGGACCGGATGCCATGATCTTCGTTTTCTCAATGTTGAGCTTTAAGCCAACTTTTTCGCTCTCCACTTTCACTTTCATCAAGAGGCTCTTTAGTTCTTCTTCACTTTCTGCCGTAAGGGTGGTGTCATCTGTGTATCTGAGGTTATTGATATTTCTCCCGGCAATCTTGATTCCAGCTTGTGCTTCCTCCAGTCCAGCATTTCTCATGATGTACTCTGCATATAAGTTAAATAAGCAGGGTGACAGTATACAGCCTTGATGTACTCCTTTTCCTTCTTGGAACCAGTCTGTTGTTCCATGTCCAGTTCTAATTGTTGCTTCCTGACCTGCATACAGGTTTCTTAAGAGGCAGGTCAGGTGGTCTGGTATTCCCATCTCTTTCAGAATTTTCCACAGTTTATTGTGACCCACACAGTCAAAGGCTTTGGCATAGTCAATAAAGCAGAAATAGATATTTTTCTGGAACTCTCTTGCTTTTTCCATGATCCAGCGGATGTTGGCAATTTGATCTCTGGTTCCTCTGCCTTTTCTAAAACCAGCTTGCACATCAGGAAGTTCACGGTTCTATGTGTTAATCATCCAGTCATGTCCAACTCTTTGTGACCCCATGGACTGTAACCTGCCAGGCTCCTCTGTCCATGGGATTCTTCAGGCAGGAATACTGGAGTGGGTTGCCATTTCCTTCTCCAGGGGAATCTACTCAACCTAGGGATCAAAGCCAAGTGTCCAGCATTGCAGACATGTTCTTTACCATCTGAGCCACTAGGGAAGCCTGATAGAGTACTCTGGTATGGCGAAAATTCATCCAGTTGTGGGGTTTGATGCAGGCGTTGGTGAAAAAGTAAGAATCTTGTAGATGGTTTGTGACGAGAAAGGAGAGAGCAGACAGTGAGTGGAGGTGGGCTTAGAGAATCAAGTGCTGTTGGGGATGGAAGAACAGAATTCAGAGAAGGCATCCTTGGGAGCCCATTAAAGAGTTTGGACTGTACTGGTTAGAAAATGGGGACTCTGAGGGTCTTGAATTTTGGGGCCAGCCTGCTTTAGAGGAGAAAAGGATCTCTCCATCCTTGGCCCAGAGCCATGCCTTGTCAGTGCTACCTGGCCACAGACCAGACCAGGGAACAGAAGTGGCTGACCTGGATTCCTGGCAAACAGACCAAATCCGGGTCCAGCAGGAGGACAGAGTGGTGGTACCTTGCTAGCCTTGCTATGGACACTGCCTCTCCCTGGGAACCCAATCTCTAAGGATAGCAAACAGTCCACTGACCTCTAGTGGTCAAAATGGCACCCAAAGCATCCCACATATGTGTGCGCTCAGCCGTGTCTGACTCCTTGTGACCCCCATGGGCCATAGCCCGCCAGGCGCCTCTGTCCATGGGAGTCTCCAGGCAGGAATACTGGAGGGGGTTGCCATTTCCTCCTCCAGGGGATCTTCCCTATCCTGAGATTGAATCTGAGTCTCTTATACCTCTTGCAGTAAAAGGTGGATTCTTTACCAGCCGTGCCCCCTTGGAAGCCTCATTCACCATACCTCCTCTCATACCACTGCGCCACAAATCTATCTCCAGGGATAATAGTGGAGGGAAAAATTGCCTAGAATAGTCTCTCTTTTTCCAGCCGCTTCTACTTTTTGGCTGCCAAGGACTTTCCTTCATTGAACTAAATCTGTCCACTCGCTCTCTAAGTGAGTGTCTGACCCACGGCAGGGACCTTCAGGGCTGCAGGAGATGCCACACTTTCTGTGTTGGTCGAAGCCCACCAAAGCTCTTTTCACTTCGTGAAGCATCCTGGTTGAGCACACATTAACGTTATTGTGCTCACAGTTACATTTTACTAAACTGTGAAGTGGAGTCCAATGTTTCAGAAATAATCACTAAGGCTTAACATTACGTCAGATGCCGTTCTGAGCATTTTATATATAACATCTCAGTTAATCTTCATAAAACCCCTCAGAAGCGGGCATTTTACATTGGTTTTTTTTTTCTTTTCCATTATAGTTTATTACAGGACATTGAATATAGTTACAGCTTTATTCAATATCCAATAATATAGGTATTCTGTCATATAGATAAGGTATGTAGCTATGCAGCAGGACTTTGCGGTTCAGCCATTCTGTGTATACGCGAGGTTGCGTCTCCTGTCCAGTCCCGGTGCATCTCTCCCTCACTCCCACCTCCCCCTTGGCAACCACAAATCTGTTCTCTCTGTCTGTGAGTCTGTTTCACGGACGAGGACGTTTATGTCATAGTCTAGATTCCACATAGGTGATACCATCCGATGTTTGTGTTTCTGTCTGACTTGCTTCACCTGACCTGATCCCCTCCAGGTCCATCCATGTTGCCACAGATGGCATTGCTTCACTCTTTTTGGACTGCCCTGGGTCTTTTTTGTGGTGTGGGCTTGCTCTAGCTGTGGCGAGCAGGGGCTGCTCTTCTTTGCAGCGCCCAGGCTTCTCATCATGGCAGCTTCTCTTTTTGTGGAGCAAGACGCTGGCTGTGCGGGCTTCAGTACTTGCAGCACGTGGGCTCAGTGGCTCCACAGCAGGTGGGACCTTCCCTGACCAGGGATCGAACCCGCATCCCCTACATTAGAAGGTGATTCCTATCCAATGTGCCACCGGGGAAGTCCAAGCATTTCCCGCTTTTTTATGGTTGAGTAGTATTCCATTGTACGACTGGACCACATAGAAAGAGACATTTTAAAGATGAGGGAATTGAGGCACAAAGAGATAAGAAATAAGCTTGAGGTTACAAAGTAGGCAGTGATGGAACAGACACTGACCCAGGCAGCATCCTTGCAGAACCTGTGATCTTACACACCAGGGGATGTTGCCTCGAGCTTCATCTTGGACCAGCGAGTGGCATCCCTAGAGTCCCTGGGCCTCTGCTGCCTCATCTACCGCATGAGGGGATAAGGATACGTGCTTCAGACTTAGATGTGCCACAAACAAAGACCACAGAGCATTTGCTTTAGCTACCGGGAGGCTGATGACCCAGCTCCCGTTTCCTCCCTCCCCATCCCCTTTCCCGTCCAAGGGGCTCTCAAACTCCTGGGAAAGGTCTCAGGACTCCAGGGAACTGGATGGCACTACAGAATTACTTAGCAAGCATTTATTTATCACTTACTGTATTTCTGGCCTTGTAGTAGATGTTTTAGAAGTATCGTACTTGTCATTCCTCACATTATTATTATTATTCCCATTTCGCTGATGAGTAAACCAAGGCACAGAGAGAATCGAATAGCTCGCCCCAAGTCACACAGCCAGTCACTGGCAAAACTGAGACGCAAATCTAGGTCTGCCTGATGCCAAAGCCAGGGCCCTTCACAGCAAAGTCCGAGATCCCTCGGCAGTGAGACTGTGTCCTGGGGTCTGAGTCACGGTGCAGGTGAGGGGAAGGGGACAGCGATCCCTTCTCAGGGCCGAGGGGGAGGCAGCAGCTGGAGGGAGCTCACAGGAAGAGTGCCTCCTTTCTCTCTCAGCAGCCGGCCAGCCGCTGGCTCCACAGCCCGTCAACAGGGAGGTGATCCTGGCCCTTACAGAAGGTTCCAAAGAAGCTGTTCTGACTCCAGCTTGCTCTGTCAGGGTCTCTTTCTAGATTCTGGCTCCCGTGCTAGGAGGGTGGAGAAGCAGACAGCTCTGCCACCAGCCTAGATACCAAGAGCCTCTTAGGGGAAGCAGCTTGCCCCGGCTCAGCAGGGCTGTGGGACCAGCTCACCCAGTGGTGGGTTATCTCTGCATGACAGGTGGAGAGAAATGGTTGGTTAGAGGCCCCCAGGAGGCCCCTCTTTTGAAGTCATGTGTTGTTTCTCAAGCTTGTGGTTCTCACTCTACATCCAGGGACCAGATAGAAAAGTGATTCCCATGGGTCCCTGATGCCCCCTCCCAGTTTAGAAGAGACCTGGTTTCTCAGAGAACTCTTTGTAGGAGAGAACCAGAAGCAACATATCTTAGCAGCCTCTTTGGAGAGAATCCTACTCATAGTTAACTTTATCTGAACAGAATTATAGGCAGTTTTGATGCTGACCATTTTATTATTGTATTCTTTCACTCTGCAATTTATTTTTATTCTTTTATGTTTTGAAAAAAAAAGGATTTAAATTGCCTTTATTCACAAACAAAATAATTATATAGCTGGAAAAGTTTTTTTTTTTTTAAGAGATTTTAAAACAGTATTTAGCCAGGCTACAAGATGTATATACAAAAATCAACTGCATTTCTATTAATTGCTGGTTTTAAATTTTTTAGGTAATTTTTTATTGGAGTATAGTTGCTTTACAATGTCATTTTAGATTCTGCAGTACAGCAGAGTGATCAGCCATGCAGATACACATATCCCCTCTTTTCTGGATTTCCTTCCCATTTAGGTCACCACAGGGCACCGAACAGAGTTCCCTGAGCTACACAGTAGGTTCTCCTTGGTTATCTATTTCATACACAGTATCAACGGTGTATATATATCAATCCCAATCTCCCAATTCATCCCACTATGTCTTATTTCTTAATTTAAGTATGTGCCATATTTTGGGTGTGTGCTCAGCTGTAACCAGCTCTTTGCAACCTCATGGACTGTAGCCCACCAGGCTCCTCTGTCCATGGCATTTTCCAGGCAAGAATACTGGAGTGGGTGGTCATTTCCTGTTCCAAGGGATCTTCCCGACCCAGGGGTCAAAGTCGTGACTTCTGTGTCTCCTGCACTGGCAGGTGAATTCTTTACCCACTGAGCCATCTGGGAGAGCCCCTAACTTAGTATAGTTGTTATACAATTTTATATGTTACAGGGGTACAATGTAACGACTCAGTGTTTAGAGATTATGCTCCATTTATAGTTGTTATAAAATACTGGCTCTATTACCTGTGTGGTGCACTGTATTCTTATACTTTATACTCAATGGTTTGAATCTCTTAATTCTCCTCCTCTCTGCTGCCTCTGCACCCTCCCCTCTCCCCACTGGTAGCCACTAGCTTGTCCTCTGTATCTGTGAGTCTGCTTCTTTTTTTCACAGTCACTAGCATGTTGTTGGTTTTGATGCTACAGTAAGTGATATAGTATTTGTCTCGCCGTTTCATTAATCTATTGTAAACTAAAACACCACACCCTAATCTATCTTTCTAGCAAATGTTGAGTGTAATCATTTCACACCAGATTATCTTTAGTGGCTAAACCACTGGACATGACCACTGTTGAAATAAACTCACCGCAGTTGAGATAAATCCAAAGAGACCTGGAATGAAAGTGGGACCAGCCACCCTGGTCTGGCTACATTGTGGTCATCCTCACCACTTCCTTCCTCAGTCACCAAAGAGAGGCCCAAGATGAATGAGGAAGGACACTGTCTTGGAGGAGCCCACAGTCTGGTGGAGGAAATAGATGGGCAGGTGGAATATCCCAGTGCAATGTGATACCTGCACCTGGAGAAGCATACGCGATGTGCGATGGTTAAGGCTGTAATTCTTAGAAGAGACAAAGCACTTCCGCTTTCCTGGACCACAAGTCCCTACAGAGAAGAATGCGTTTTAGGCCTAGCTGAATGATCGCAGTCAAAGCACAGAGCACAGGCGTCCGTTAGAGCAAGGACTGATGCTTCTGGGGCTCTGACCGCTACCCCCTCAGTCTCCACAGCTCCAGCCTGGCCCCTTGAAGGACACTGCAGTCCAGGAGGGCCAGACTCCTCTGTGGCCCTGAGAAACAAGGGGACCAGCCCTTGCTGATCCTTTGGAAAGTCACCCAGTGATGGTTCTCACCACTGTTTGCCCGAGTTCCTGGGTGGATGGCCCATCCCTTAAACGCCAACCCCTTTCTTTTCTAACCCCAGCCTCAGATGTCACAGTGCTTCACCTCTTCGATGGTCACCCCACTTCACCCGGATCCCAGGTGAGGGAGGAAGACCCCATCTCTCAGCAGGGGAGCGGCAGTGTCACAGGATGTGGTTGCTGTTGGGACACACCATCGACCACAGTGTAGCTGGACCCAGACGAGGAGGGACTCATCCACTTTACTTGGCCTGCTAGGGTTTTGGAGGAAGTTATTTGTGAGCAGGCTGACACCAGATTTGGGTTGGTGCCCCCCCCACCCCCACCTTCCGATGCCCCAAAGTTCCGGTCAGTGGAGAGTGATCTGGAGTCCAGTCAGTAAACATTCCTGTAGCCCCCAGACGTCTTGAGCTACTTCCGTGCCAGACGGGCAGCACACAGGGCCCTCGGCCCCGTCAGGGGACAGCAGACCCCTGAGGAAGGTGAGCAGGCAAAAGAGTGGCCGCGACAGCCAGTGCTGAGCGTGCCGGCCATGCTTCTGAGTGCTCCGCATACTCACAGAGCCCCACCACCTAACTCAGAAGGGCTGACGGTGTCTTGAGGGACAGGGAAGGAGCAGGGCTGGAAAGTGAGGAGACTGCAGTCCAGAAGGAGCTGGGTGGCAGGGGAAGTCCAGCCGTGGTCTCTGGGTCTACAGTCAGGGCCTCCCTGGTGGAGGCCCAGCCCTCATCTGGCCTAAGTGCCCCCTGAACATCCCTGGTCAGGCTGGACCACAGCTGTGGTGTCAGGCGGCATCCATCTGTGGAGGTCGGCCCACGGTGACCTTGGCCTCTTCCAAAGCCTGTTGGGTCAGGCCGGGTTGGAGCCCTGGTGGGGGCCTGGGGGAGGCAGGAGGCCAGATGGCAGGGGCCAGAGCTGGGTGGACGGATGGGTCTGGGGCCCCTGGCTGGCCCTCTGCCCCCGTCCTCATCCAGGCCTCCGGCTCGTGGCCAGTAGGAAGAAGCTGTGGCTGTAAGGAATTAGTAATGAGATACAAAGTCGCTTACCTCCAGGTCACTAGTTCAAAATTAGGTCAGCAGGGAGTCAAAGTTCCTGACCAAGGTGGCCACGGAGATTTGTTTGAATGGCTGGAAGGCAAGATATTAGTTTTCCCAGAAGTCAGTGCCGGCCGGTCAGCCAGGGCCACGGGGCGAGGGAGTGGTCCCTGGTGACACGTGGGGCAGCAGAGAGACCTCCGCGGGGGCGGTGGTCCTTCTGGCTCCATTCTCTCCCAGAACCGGCTTCTCTGCCCTCAGGCCAGGTCCCACCCACCCTGTGGGCTCATGTCCAGCTCGCTGGCCAGAGAATACAGGTGGGCAACACCCAAAGCATCTGGGGAGCCCTGGGCTTCCCTGGGAACCTGCTCTGAGGGCAGAGACTGCACGGGTACACGTCATGTGTACACGAGATAATCAATCTCTAGTATGCTCTGATTTCACTATTATTTTGCCTTATCACTGTCTCAACTAGTTTATTTTATATTTGCTTCAGATCTCAAAAATAATTTAGTTTTTAACTGAAGGATAATTGCTTTATAGAATTTTGTTGTTTTCTGTGAAACATCAACTCAACTAGTTTTTATTTGTTTACTTGTCTCTTGCCTGAATCTTAATGTTATTAATATCAAGCTCTTTGAAAGCAGAGACCCTGTCTAGGCCTAGGGGCTTCCCTCGTGCCTCAGACGGTAAAGAATCTGCTTGTAATACAGGAGACCCGGGTTCAATCCCTGGGTTGGGAAGATCCCCTGGAGAATGGAGTGGCAACCCACTCCAGTATTCTTGCCTGAAGAATCCCATGGACAGAGGAGCCTGGTGGGCCACAGTCCATGGGGTTGCAAAGAGTAGGACATGACTGAGCCACTAACATTTTCACTTATCTATGCCTGGTACTTGTTAGGTGCTTAGACCTTGTTGATTGAGTCAATAAATTCACAAAATAATGACTGAGACCCCAGTCTGTCACAGTGTCTAGCAGAGAGGATGTGCTTAAACATTTTTGCTGGATGAAAGGATGAAGGAGGAATGAATGAAAGTTTTGAGAAATAACAAAGGGCATCCATAGTAGTTACAACTTCACGTTTCTACTGCAGGGGAGCAGGGGTTTGCACTGACATTACTTGAGTGGTCCAGGAACCCTCGACTTAACAAATAATGAGAAAGCATCTCTGGTGGATGATGCTGCTGGGACCCCGTGGAGAACTGTATGCAAATGACCCTTACAGGGCATACACTTTAGTGCAGCCCTTCAGAATTCTCATGCCCAGTGTGACAATATCACAACTCTGAAGTGATAATCTCAAACCCTTCTGTGGGCAAACATCAGCAGATGCAACAAATAATAGGTGTAGACCACCAAGAACCTTCATTCAGAAAACAGAGCTATTGGAGAAAAACTAGGAATTAGTGGGTTTTTTTTTTTTTTTTAATTGTTAAAGATATGTAAAGGAAAAAATGGGAAAGAGATCTTAGAACACTACCAAGAAAACCCGGACAGATTTGAAGAAACAAATTGAACCTAGAACAAGAAAGTACAGAAATTGACATGAGTTACACATAGCTGAGGACTTTCCTGGTGGCTCAGTGGTAAAGAATCAATCTGCCAGTGGAGGAAACGTGGGTTCAGTTCCAGGGTGGGGAAGATCCCCTGGAGGAGCAAACAGCAACCTACTCCAGGATTCTCGCCTGGAGAATCCCATGGACAGAGGAGCCTGGTGAGCTACAGTCCATGGGGTCACGAAGAGCTGGACACGACTGAGCGACTGAACGGGAGCAACATATAGCTGAAGTGAGAGTCTAGGAACTGGCAGATTTCAGAAAACTGCCCCAAATGCAGCTAGGCACACACATCGAAAACATAAGCACAAGACTCAGAGACATGCAGAGTAGAAAGAGGGGAAACATACGACTCGTGCAATTTCAGGAGAAGAATATTAAGAGAACGAGGGAAGAAAGCAGCCAAAGAGAAAAAGGCTGAGAAAGTTCCAGAATCTGTGACAGAAACAAATCTTTGGAGACAGGAAATGAGTCCTAAGAAAGAGCAGATGAAACTTATACCCATAACATCACAGAGAAACTTAAAAAAAATCAAAAAGACATAGAAATCTTAAAAGAAACGAGAGACAGAACTACAGACTGCTCACAAAGAAATCATGATTGGACTTATAACTAATTTCTCAAAAGCAACAGTAGAAATAATATTGAGATAATATTTTTAAGTTGCCGAGAGAAAAAAAAAAACTGTCAGCCTTCATTTTTATCTTCTTAAATTATCACTTAAAAATGAGAAGAAATAAAGATATTTTTAAGCAATGACCCAAAGAATGTATTGTTCAAGGACACTTGTGGAAAAGGTTTCTAGAGTATTTTAGGAAAGAAAAAACTGAACTCAGAGAGAAAGATGTTAAGGCAAGAAGGGATGATAATTAAAAGTGCTGATAAGCATGTGCTGATAAGCATCTCCTGTTGCTGCTAAGTCGCTTCAGTCGTGTCCCACTGTACGACCCCATAGATGGCAGCCCACCAGGTTCCCCCATGCTTGGGATTCTCCAGGCAAAAACACTGGAGTGGGTTGCCATTGCCTTCTCCAATGCATGAAAGTGAAAAGTGAAAGTGAAGTTGCTCAGCCGTCTCCGACTTTTCGCGACCCCATGGACTGCAGCCCACCAGGCTCCTCCGTCCCTGGGATTCTGGCAAAGCCAAAAAAATAACTAATTGTTCGAAACCAACAATGATGAAAGTAATGAAACTTGAGGGTAAAACTAAAGTGAAACTGTCTGAAATGCTGGACAGCAATAATATGTAAGACAGGTTAAAATATTCTCAGTTCAGCTCAGTTCAGTCACTCAGTCGTGTCCAACTCTTTGCAACCCCATGGACTGCAGCACGCCAGGCTTCCCTGTCCATCACCAACTCCTGGAGCTTGCTCAAACTCATGTCTATCAAGTCAGTGATGCCATCCAACAATCTCATCCTCTGTTATCCCGACCTTCTCCTCCTGCCTTCAATCTTTCCTAATATCAGGGTCTTTTCCAATTAGGGTCAATTCTTTGCATCAGGTGGCCAAAGTATTGAAGTTTCAGCTTCAGCATCAGTCCTTCCAATGAATATTCAGGACTGATTTCCTTGAGGATTGATTGCTTTGATCTCCTTATAGTCTAAGANTGGTCATAACTTTCCTTCCAAGGAGCAAGCGTCTTTTAATTTCATGGCTGCAATCACCATCTGAAGTGATTTTAGAGCCCAGAAAAATAGTCTGACAGTGTTTCACTGTTTCCCCATCTATTTGCCATGAAGTGATGGGACCAGATGCCATGATCTTTCATGGCAAATAGATGGGGAAACGATAGAAACAGTGACAGACTTTACTTTCTTGGGCTCTAAAATCACTGAGGACGGTGACTTCAGCCATGAAATTAAAAGACGCTTGCTCCTTGGAAGAAAAGCTATGACCAACCAAGACAGCGTATTAAATAGCAAAGATATTACTTGGCCAAAAAAGGTCCATCCCGTCAAAGCTATGGTTTTTCCAGTACTCATGTATGGATATGAGAGTTGCACTGTAAAGAAAGCTGAAGGCTGAAGAATGGAGGCTGTTGGACTGTGGTCTTGGAGAAGATGATTGAGAGTCCCTTGGACTGCAAGGAGATCCACCCAGTCCATCCTAAAGGAAATTAGTCCTGAATATTCTTTGGAAGAACTGATGCTGACAATGAAATTCGTTCGGCCACCTGATGTAAAGAACTGACTTACTGGAAAAGACGCTGATGCTAAGAAGAACTAAAGGTTGAAAGAGAAAGAAAACAACAAAAAATGAGATGGTTACATAGCACCATGGATTCAAAAGGCATAAGTATGAATAAGCTCTGAGAACGGGTAATAAGAAAACCTGAAAGACCACAGTCCACGAGGTTACCAAATAATCGGACATGACTGAAAGAATCATCTAAGCACGCAAAAGTTTTAACACAATAAAACAAACATGAAAAAAAGCCCTTAAGAACCCCAGATAAAAAAACACCTGTCTAAAAACGTCCATTTCGTAACGTCTGTTTTTGCATACAACCACATTGGCTTTGTCCACGTGACAAAGCCTCCAAAAATTACGACCAAGCAACCTATATGTCTCCCAAAACCGAGCTACGTACTAAACGCAACACAAAAGACCTACCTTGAGAATGAGCACTCCTAACACAATAAGGGTGAGCAGCGTCAAGGGTAACTCTGGGTCAAGAGTTTGCGGCAGATCTTTTCACTTAAGTGCATGAAGGTTCATTCATTGAAATACTACGTTTAAAAGAAATCTGATGAATTATAATAATAAATTCAATCTATATTGCGTGCAGTGCATGCTGGTTATGCAAATGAACGCTGAGTCTCCACCCCCGAGATTCACGCCTTTCCTCGCCCCAGCTCCCAGGAAGCCAGCTTCCAGTTCCTTGTTCCCAGACCCCTGACTCCATGTTTTCTCCTCCTTGACACTCTGAGTCTCATTTCTTCTCAATAAGGATTTTGCTGATGGCTTAAGATAATGATATATGGGTGCTGGATTTGACACAGAGGAGGTTCACTATAATGTCAAATGAAATAGAGTGCCGAACCTCCTCAGTCATGCCCAGACTATTTCTGAACCCCACAGACTATAGCCCTCCAGGCTCCTCTGCCCATGGAATTCTCCAGGCAAGAATACTGGAATGGGTTGCCATGCCCTCTTCCAGGGGATCTTCCCAACCCAGGGAGAGAACCCAGGTCTCCTGCATTGTAGGCAGATTCTTTATCAGCTGAGGTATAATTTCCTAAAAGAAGCCTGGCTGGCACAGACCAAGAACATCTGTCATTTTCATGGTACCTCCTCTCCCCACCACAGTAACTACTACTATTATTTTTCTCCATCCCTTACTCTAAAGAATAGCTCTCAAGTTTTTAGCATTATGTCTGGAATACAGTGGGCTTCCCTGGTGGCTCAGACGGTAAAGAATCCACCTGCAATACAGGAGACCTGGGTTCAATCCCTGAGTCAGGAAGATCCCCTGGAGGAGGGCATGGCAACCCACTCCAGTAATGTGGAGAATCCCATGGNACTGATGCTGGGAAAGACTGAAGGCAGGAGAAAGGGGCAGCAGAGGATGCAGTGGTTAGATAGTGCACCTGACTCCACGGACGTGATTTTCAGCAAGCTCCAGGAGGCAGTGCAGGGCAGAGGAGCCTGGTGGCCTGCAGTCCACGGGGTCGTGAAGAGTTGACACAACTTAGAGCCTGAGCAACAAGAAAAGGCAGCCAACGTTTAGAATGCAGTACCTTTTGAGTTGATTCATAGGTTAAAGAAAAATCATAATATCAATCAACAAATATCTAACAAAATTAATTTTTAAATTTTATATATATTGATTTTTATTGGAGTATAATTGTTTACAATGTTGTGTTAGCTTCAAGTATACAGCAAAGTGTATCAGTTCATATATATATATATGTATCTATATATGGAGGAAATGGCAATCCACTGCACGATCCTTGCCTGGAGAATCCCATGGACAGAGGAGCCTAGTGGCTTACAGTCCATGGGGGTCACAGAGTTGGCCACGACTGAGCACGCACATCTAATTACATATTACTCTTGGAATACTTACTCCTATTAGAAAGGCAGTAGAAAATATGAGATTACCCAAGTACCAGTCGGTCTAAGTTGTCTCTGACAACACTCATTCGTGTGCCACATCTGAGACGGACATGGGTGAAGAGTAGTATTTATGGGCGGCCCATATATATGTAGTATATACGGGAGAAGGAAATGGCAACCCATTCCAGTATTCTTGCCTGCAGAATCCCATGGACAGAGGAGCCTGGCGGGCTGCAGTCCATGGGGTCACACAAGAGTCACACACCACTAAGTGACTAACACAACTATATATATACGCATATATATACATACGTTCTTTTCCAGATCCTTTTCCCATACAGCTAATTACAGGATACTGAGTGGAGCTCCCTGTGCTATATGGTAGGTCCTTGTTAGTTATCTATATTATTGTCACTGTGCCCTTCCTATCGTCTCACTGCAGCTTCTCCTTTGTCTTTGGACATGGGGTACCTTTCTTCACTGAGTTCCAGGGTCCTTCTGTCGATGGTTGTTCAATAGCTAATTGCGACTTCTGTGCTCTTGCAGTGACGAGTGCACATCCTTCTACTCTGCCATCTGATTTGATCTGTAGGGCGGTGGTGAGGAGGTACCCTTTGTTGAAGGTAAGGAGCAGCGGCTGTGCTTTGCTGGAACAGCCAACCTTTCTTCACTGAGTTCCAGGGTCCTTCTGTCGATGGTTGTTCAATAGCTAATTGCGACTTCTGTGCTCTTGCAGTGACGAGTGCACATCCTTCTACTCTGCCATCTGATTTGATCTGTAGGGCGGTGGTGAGGAGGTACCCTTTGTTGAAGGTAAGGAGCAGCGGCTGTGCTTTGCTGGAACAGCCATGAAGAGATACCCCACCGCCAAGGTAAGAGAAACCCAAGTAAGATGGTAGGTGTTGCAAGAGGGCATCAGAGGGCAGACACACTGAAACTATACTCACAGAAAACTAGTCAGTCTAATCACAGTAGGACCACAGCCTTGTCTAACTCAATGAAACTAAGCCATGCCCCTGGGGCAACCCAAGACAGGCGGGTCATGGTGGAGAGACAGAATGTGATGACAGAATGTGGTCCACTGGACAAGGGAATGGCAAACCACTTCAGTATTCTTGCCTTGAGAACCCCATGAACAGTTCAGTTCAGTTCAGTCGCTCAGTCGTGTCTGACTCTTTGGGACCCCATGAATCGCAGCATGCCAGGCCTCCCTGTCCATCACCATCTCCTGGAGTTCACTCAGACTCACGTCCATTGAGTCTGTGATGCTATCCAGGCATCTCATCCTCGGTCGTCCCCTTCTCCTCCTGCCCTCAGTCCTTCCCAGCATCAGAGTCTTTTCCAATGACTCAACTCTTTGCATGAGGTGGCTGAAGTACTGGAGTTTCAGCTTTAGCATCATTCCTTC
>SJYX01018482.1:683155-710105 GCA_006410675.1 Oreotragus oreotragus
GAGGGGGGGTTCATGTTTGGGAGTTCATGTACACCCGTGGTGGATTCATGTCAATGTATGCCAAATCCAATACAGTACTGTAAAATAAAATAAAGTAAATAATAATAATAATAAATAAATTTTAAAAAAAGGCAAATTGAAGTGAGTTGACTACGAAGCAGGAGATAATGAGATGGAGGCTCTTCAAATCCTTTCTAGGAGGGAAATAGAAGATCAATAATAGATAGACAGGTAGATAGATGATAGATATATAATAGATGAGAGACAGATAGATGATAGATAAAGACAGATAGGTACATAATAGATAGATGATAGATAATGGATAACAGATATATAATAGGTGATAAATGGAATACAGATAGATGATAAGTAAGTAGGTAAATTAAGAGATGGATAGAAATGGATACACACAAACATATGTGAAATGTATCTGGATATCCATACAGATGTATGCATGCATGCTAATTCACTTCAGTTGTGTCTGACTCTTTGTGACCCTATGGACTGTGACCTGGCAGGCTCCTCTGTCTATGGGATTCTCCAGGCAAGAATCCTGGAGTGGGTTGCCATGCCCTCCTCCAGGGCATCTTCCTGACCCAAGGATCAAACCCATGTCTCTTACATCTAGCTGCTTTGTCAGGCAGGCTCTTTTCCACTAGGGTCACCTGGAAGGTGGGGAAAGCAATGGCACCCCACCCCAGTACTCTTGCCTGGAAAATCCAATGGACGGAGTAGCCTGGTGGGCTGCAGTCCATGGGGTCGCTAACAGTCGGACAGACTGAGCGACTTCACTTTCACTTTTCTCTTTCATGCGTTGGAGAAGGAAATGGCAACCCACTCCAGTATTCTTGCCTGGAGAATCCCAGGGACGGGGGAGCCTGGTGGGCTGCCGTCTATGGGGTCACACAGAGTCGGACACGACTGAAGTGACTTAGCAGCAGCAGCAGCACTTCCATATGTATAGTCATATCTATCTTTCTACATATACCTTTGTATCCATACAAACAAGTCTCTACTGTATTGTTGAGAAAATAGATTCAGAGAAATTCTATGATTTACTGAAAGTTGTATAGAAAACCCGTAGCCAGGCTATGGCCATAAGCCCATCCTCTGACTCATCCAACATAGCTCAGCACGTGGGAGGAGGGTTGGCTCTCAAAGCTCTGGCAAATCACACATTTTCTCCAAGTCTCAGTTCTCTTAGCTTCACCCATTTGTTATGAGGATTAAATGCAAGAACCACTCAGCAAGGGGACCTGGCAGCCTGTGTATCAGTTTCCACGCCCTTATGACCCCCAATTCCCTTTTCTTCTTCATCTAAGAAGAGGGGAATAACATGAAAGGAAAGAGGGGCTTTGGATACTTCTTTTGAGGAGGGTGATGAGCTGGAAACTAGGTTAAAATCAGTTGGAGAGAGGGAGGGTTGATGGAGCCAGTGTACTGGCGGCCAGAAAACTGTGTGAGCGAAACACATGGAGGAGAAACACATGGAGGTTCTCCATGGAGGAGAACCAAGAACTGTCTCTCCCTGGAAGTCTTTCAACTGAGGCAATAACTCCTTTCTGGGTGCTTCGAGCCATTTGTTCGGTGCTGCTGTCCCTGGTCTTCCAAGGGAGTGATCCATTAACAAGTCTGAGAACTTTGTTGTTCAGCCTCTCAGTCATGTCTGACTCTTGCAACTCCATAGCCTGCAGCACGCCAGGCTTCCCTGTCCATCACTGTCTCCTGGAGTTTACTCAAATTCATACCCATTGAGTCAGTGATGCCATCCAAATAGCTCATCCTCTGGTGCCACCTTCTCTTCTTGCCCTCAATCTTTCCTAGCATCAGAGTCTTTTCCAATGAGTTGGCTGTTTATATCAGGCGGCCAAAGTATTGGAGCTTCAGCTTCAGCACCAGTCCTTCCAATGAGTATTCAGCGTTGATTTCCTTTAGGATTGACATATTTGATCTTGCTGTCCAAGGGACTCTCAAGAGTCTTCTTTAGCACCACAATTGGAAGGCATCAGTTCCTTGGGGCTCACTTTGTTAGTGATCCTGAGATCGAGTCTTCATCAGCATTTCAGAAGAATATCTAAATGCCACCACTGAAGTGCAGGCTCCTTGGTCTCCTGAGAGCATGTGTGCAAATTCCTGTGCTGCCTGGCCACAGAGCCCAGTTTCCAGGGGCGACCAAGAGGGAATGAGGCTGCCTCCTCTCAAGCCCCACCTCTTCATTCTGTCTGGAGAGTCCACAAAATGCAGGTTACCTAGGTGTCTACGACTGGTTGTCCTCTGCCCTGGCCCTAAGAAGTTAAACCAATTTAGACGCCTGGGTTTCATCGTTTTTTCCAAGTGGTTTTCAAGCATGTCATTATTCCCCTGGTGGAGCCCAGTTTAAGATGAGAAACAGTTCCCTGCCAGCTTGCACCTATATAGTGTAGATTTACCGAAAGGTCGGGTGGGATGATGGTGGACCGTGAATGAACCTTTCAAGTTCTGCCCAGTGCCAAGGGGCACACCATTAGCAGCCCTATAGAGCAGCAGTCCCCAACATTTTTGGCAACAGGGACTGGTTTTGTGGAAGGCAATTTTTCCACGGACAGGGGAGATGGTTTGGGGATGATTCAAGCACATTACATTTACTGAGCACTTTACTTCTATTATTATTATATCCGCTCCACTCAGATCATCAGGCGTTAAGATCCCAGAGGTTGGGGACCCCTTTGGTGGGTTACCTTCGGGCTCTCCTACCCAGTAAATTTTCATTTGTATTTTTCACATGAACCAGCTCCAAAAGTTGCAAATGCCATTCCACATGCTTGAAGAAACTATTTCCAAATAATTCATTCAGTATCACGGTGATAGCCAGAGGCTCCGTTTCCTGGTGGTTGGGGGCAGGTGTGGAGGAAGAAGAGGGGGGGAAATGAAGTCAACTGGATATGAATCAGAATAAATGTAAGATTGGAAGGGTTGCACGGGCGATCAGACTCAGCTCCTGGAAAAGGTTAAATAAATAACCTTCAGCTATGACCTGAGTGAAACAGGAAACTCAAACCTCCCGTCTTATCAGAGAGGTTTCCACAGTTCACGCACTCATTGGTCCTTAAGGGCTGCCTTCCCATAAGCCCCACACAAACACTTAGGTTCAAAGCATTCAATCCTTTTTTTTTCAAGGCTTGGGTACTCAACCATGACATCTCTTTCCTTGGTGAATTTTAGACCATGGTTCAACATTTGATTTACAATTTACACATCCCCCCTTAAAAATAACTGAATGCACACAAGTGCGTTCAGCCTTCTTTTTTTCATAGAATATTAAAGAAGGTCTTACAGAATCTAGAACAACTTGAACATCAAAATGAATAATACTGCTAAAGATATAATGAAGAACCCGTGAATCTTGCTGTACAACAGAAACTCACACAGCATTGTAAAACAACTGTACTCCCCCCAAAAAATAATTTTAAAAAGGGAAACAAAGAACCCATGCTTATGAAATGGAAGAAAAAAGGAAGCAAGGAGAGGAATAAAGAGAGAAAATCTCTTCCTTAGCATGGGAAATGAAAGTGAAAGCCGCTCAGTCATGTCCGACTCTTTGCGACCCCATGGACAGTTCGTGGAATTCTCCAGGCCAGAATACTGTAGTGGGTAGCCTTCCCCTTCTCCAGGGGATCTTCCCAACCCAGGAATCAAAGCGGGGTCTCCTGCATTACAGAGATTCTTTACCAGCTGAGTTACCAGGGAAGCCCTTAGCATGGAAAGTCAACTGATAAACGTAGAAGAAACCATGAAATTAGAAAATCACCACTTGGCACCAATGTAATAATTGATTTAGGCAAGAAACATCAATGGATGCTTAAACCAATGGGGGAAGGTTTGAGGAGTATTCAAATTTTATATACTCTCAATGTCTCCCCATAAGACTCTTACTGATTACAAGGGGCAAAATAGTCATTTTGCAGTGGAGAAGCCTGGAAGACATCATCTTAAAAGAGTGGTCAAAATTAACATCAGCAGTAATGGGACGACTTGATTTTATATGCCTCTAAAATGATAATATTTAAGAGAACACAACTTTACTTCTGTGGAGTTCCTGCCAAGTACATGTAATCTAATCACCAGACAAACCCAACTTGAAGGACAGTCTACAAACAAATTGAGCTCTACTCTTCAAAATTGTCCACAGCATGAAAACACAAAGAGAGACTTAGAAACTGGCCCAGATTAAGGGAGACTAAATTAGAGATGTGATAAAGGAATGCAATGTGTTTTCTTTCACAATAAAGGACATTACTGGGGCGATTGGGGAAATCTCTGTCAAGTCTGAAGTTTAGATAGCAGTATTGTGATCCCCTGGAGGAGGGTATGGCCACCCACTCCAGTATTCTTCCCTGGAGAATCCCATGGACAGAGGAGTCTGGCGGGTTAGAGTCCATAGGATCACAAAGAAGCGACTTAGTACGCACACATGCACACACACCTTGTTAACAATCGGCTTCCCAGGTGGTCCAGGGATAGAGAATCTGCCTGCCAAGGCAGGAGATCCAGGAGGCATGGGTATGATCCCGGATTGGGATGATCCCTTGGAGGAGGAAATGGCAAACCACTCCAGTATTCAGGAACAGAGGAGCCTGGTGGGCTACAGGCCATGGGGTCTCAAAGAGTTGGTCACCTCTGAGCTACTGAGCACGAATGTCTCATTCATGTTCATTCATGTTGTAGCATATGACAGAAGGCTCTCTTTGCTGAGGCGATTACATTGTGTGTATAGACCACATTGTCTTCATTTGTCCGTCTACTGATGGATCCTGAAGCTGTTTCTTCCTCTTGCTCTGAATGGTGCTGCAGTGAACACGAGAGTGCAGATACTTCTTCAAGACTCTGCTTTCAGTTCATTTGGCTGAATACCCAGCGGTGGGGTCACCGGATTGCATGCTAGTTCTATTTTTAGTTTTTTGAGGAATCTCCATTCTACTTTCAATAGCAGTTGCACCACTTTCCGCCCCCACCAACAGTGCCCTAGAGCTGGCCTGGAGGGGAGACCTTTTTGGCTTTCATAACTGGGGAAGCTGCTATAGGTATCTAGTTGGTAGAGGACACTAACCATCCCAGATGGAGCAGGACAGCCCCCCACCCGCACCAACAAAGAACCACCAAGCCCCAAATGTCAGTAGTTGAGGTTGAGGGACACCAAGCCCCAAATGTCAGTAGTGGAGGTTGAGGAACCCTGTCCTCGACTGACTTCAAGGTTTTCTTTCCCAATCCCACACCCACCCTCCATCTTCAGTACAACCAGGCTTGAACCAACTTGACGCCTTGGAATTCACCTTTTCTCTTGATTAGTTTTTGGTCTTTTCACCATTCTTAGGAGCCAGGCGAGATTCAGCCAACATTTGACTACCTATGACTCACCAGGCAGCAAGCATGTTCATTACCTTCTCTTGTTATCTTGCTTTATTCATTCTTATTAGGTAGTCATTGCACCCTTACTATGTGCCAGGTATAGTTCTTCCATCTGAGGAAACCATTCTACCCCTGTTTTTGCAGATGAGGCGACCGTCGCTCAGAGAGGTTAAGCGATGTATCCTGAGTCACACAGCTTGGAACTGGCTTGTCTGCCGGATACACATGCTGATAGTAGCTGCTGCAGCCATCTCTCTGCTGGGACCTGTGGGTGACCCAGAGGCGGGGGTCAGCATCTGCCATGGTCGGACACCGAGGCAGGGTTGGGGAGGTGACACCATCGTGGCAAAGGAAGGAAGAGATGCCCGTGTTCCAAGTCCCCACCCAGGTGCTCCACAGGCCTCCCAGAGAGTACGAATGGGTTTTGATGGGGATAACAGTCTCTCCAAATACACTCATGGCTGGCCTTTCTTACTGAGCCATTCAGCTTTCAAATGCTCGGTACATTAGCCCAAAGGATGGGTGTTTTGTCTTCTTTTTCCCCTGCCCTTTTCTTTTTTTTTAGGGAAAGCAATTTGCTCCTTTCTGATGGAGAATGAGATCTGGCAAGCACCCCCCCTCACCCTCGGCCCCCCACCCTTGCTTCCCTCTCCACCCTTCAGGGGAAAAAATAGTTGTGGGGGGGACTGAGGGGGGAGAGGAACACAGGATCCATGCTAAGCAAAACTATTTGCATAAGCCGTACATTTGGTTCTTAGAGCTGGGGCTGATCTAACCTATGACAAATTCCTCCGTCTCGGCTACCTGCCAGCTACGTTTTCATCGGGCCTGGCAAGACAACTGAAGTCTACATTCTGTACCAATTAACCACCTTCAGGGAGAAGACCACCAATCGCAATGCCAGCACACTCCGCTTGTTAAAGGGGACAGGGGGCCTTGTTGGACAAGGCCCAGGCTTTTTTCTTTGGGGTGGTGGGCGGGGAAGCAGGCCAGGAGGAGTGAGGGGTGGACTGGGTCGGGGGGTGGGGAAGGAGACCAGAGAGACCGATTCTGAAGTTGCAGGAACTGTCCGGAAGCTGTCTGCATGGGCCAGAACGTCGTAGTGAAGACGGGCATCCACAAGGTGACTCTAGCAAGTAGGAAAGGGGCCTGAAGTGAGGGAGAAGGACTCCTGTGGGCCCCGAGAGCCACAGGGGACCCAGGGCAGCCCTATCTGGAAACGTGGGGCTGCCTTCACTGCTGGCACCAAATGGGAGCCAAGGAGGTACCTGACCACGCCCTCCCATGCAGACAGCCTTTGGCTTTGGTAGCATCACCTCCTCATGCAGAGATTACAGATGTGTGGCTACAAGCCATGCAGGGAGGAAAAACCTCTCCTCCTCGAAACTCCACCCATTTCATCCTTCTTTGCTGTTGGACCATGCTGGGGTTGCATGGTGACAAGGCATGCTTAAGAAACGTTTGGGGTGAAGTAAAGACCCATGCGTAATCTTCCCATCTCACCCAGCTGGCCTCTAGTACTGTGCACTGTGCCGCCCTTGGCCACCTCCTGCAAATTCCCTAGCCATCCCTCTTTTTCTTCTTCACCTGGATGGAGAAGACCTCCAATGCAGACACATGGGGGCCTGAGGGGACCCCAAGAGATCACTCCGTGACCCTCCTGGCTCCAAAATTTACTCTTTAGAAACCGAAGTGGGTGATGGGTATTGCAAGTTTTTCAAGCATGAAAAGCGGGGAGCCTGGGTTCTTGCCTTACCTGCTCACGTGTTGAATGGGGCAGGGAATCCCGCTGTGAGGAGGGTGAAGGTCAAGTGCTCCTGGCAGACTGCCCTTCTCCCAGGACCTCCCTCCCACCTGCCCAGCTGTGCCTCGGTTTCCTCAGGGGAAAAACCAGCCCCTCCATCTTCCAGCTCACTCCTGCCACAGGCATTCCATCCCCAAAGCCTCTGACATGGGGTTAGTCACATCCATGTGGCAGCGAGAGAGAAACGAGGGGCCAGCCGAGGGTCCCTCCACTCGACAGGAGCCTGGAGTGGAAAGACGGGGTGCCCCTAGCTCACCCCGAGCCCCCGCGGGCCCCCTGCCACCCCCATATCCCCAGTCCCATGCTTCATTAAGGGAGCACAATGTGCCCCATGGTCGCCTGCCAGCCGGGATGTCCTGTGTGGCAGCAGATGCAAAGAGAATGAGCAGGCGGCTGAAAGAGCTGGGGACAAAAAGAGCACATTGTCCCGAGCGCTGAAAGGGCTGCCTGAGAGGGGACATATGCATCTGAAAAAAAATACCCCAGTGGGTCTCCCCCCTGCTGGCCCCAGCCCGCCCTCACCCAGCCTTCAGCTGATGCTGTACAAAGGGGTCCCCAAGCCAGGCAGGGCCAGGCCAGCTCCAGGCCAACAGCAGAACAAGAACAGAGGGAAGGGTCTTGGAGGCACAGGCTCCCTTCAGGGAAACTCCATCCCAGTCCCCTGTCCAGGCATGGAACCCTATAAGTCAGGGAGCTGGGCGTGTCCATGGAGACCACTGGCCCCGCCCCCTTACTTTACAGGTGGAAACACCCAGGCCCTGGTTAGGTGATGCCCAACAGCTTGACCTGAGATGCCAGGCTGCCTGGACACCGTGACCTCCTACATTCTGGTCCTCCACACTTTGGCGCCACAGCCACATAGCCAGAGGATGACTTTCCAAAGGAGATGGAGAGTATGTCTGAACCCCCTCCTCTGCTCTTCTGCCAAGATGTGGACCCCAAATTCAACTTGGGGAGAGACTGTGTCCTACCCACAAGAATCCCAAAGCTTCATCCGATTTGGGAAACGAGAGGCCCCGAGAAGTGGGAGGAGAAGAAAAAATCAACTTACAAACAAGCTGCTATTTTGTAAGACACCATGNCCCAGGACCTCCCTCCCACCTGCCCAGCTGTGCCTCGGTTTCCTCAGGGGAAAAACCAGCCCCTCCATCTTCCAGCTCACTCCTGCCACAGGCATTCCATCCCCAAAGCCTCTGACATGGGGTTAGTCACATCCATGTGGCAGCGAGAGAGAAACGAGGGGCCAGCCGAGGGTCCCTCCACTCGACAGGAGCCTGGAGTGGAAAGACGGGGTGCCCCTAGCTCACCCCGAGCCCCCGCGGGCCCCCTGCCACCCCCATATCCCCAGTCCCATGCTTCATTAAGGGAGCACAATGTGCCCCATGGTCGCCTGCCAGCCGGGATGTCCTGTGTGGCAGCAGATGCAAAGAGAATGAGCAGGCGGCTGAAAGAGCTGGGGACAAAAAGAGCACATTGTCCCGAGCACTGAAAGGGCTGCCTGAGAGGGGACATATGCATCTGAAAAAAAATACCCCAGTGGGTCTCCCCCCTGCTGGCCCCAGCCCGCCCTCACCCAGCCTTCAGCTGATGCTGTACAAAGGGGTCCCCAAGCCAGGCAGGGCCAGGCCAGCTCCAGGCCAACAGCAGAACAAGAACAGAGGGAAGGGTCTTGGAGGCACAGGCTCCCTTCAGGGAAACTCCATCCCAGTCCCCTGTCCAGGCATGGAACCCTATAAGTCAGGGAGCTGGGCGTGTCCATGGAGACCACTGGCCCCGCCCCCTTACTTTACAGGTGGAAACACCCAGGCCCTGGTTAGGTGATGCCCAACAGCTTGACCTGAGATGCCAGGCTGCCTGGACACCGTGACCTCCTACATTCTGGTCCTCCACACTTTGGCGCCATAGCCACATAGCCAGAGGATGACTTTCCAAAGGAGTTGGAGAGTATGTCTGAATCCCCTCCTCTGCTCTTCTGCCAAGATGTGGACCCCAAATTCAACTTGGGGAGAGACTGTGTCCTACCCACAAGAATCCCAAAGCTTCATCCGATTTGGGAAACGAGAGGCCCCGAGAAGTGGGAGGAGAAGAAAAAATCAACTTACAAACAAGCTGCTATTTTGTAAGACACCATGCCACTGTTTTGCGAAAGGAAAAGCACACGGGTTTACAAGCCAAATGCAAGAGCCTCTGTTCTGGTGTGTGAACTTGGGCAACCCCAGGAAGCCTCCGTAAGCCTCACCTTCCACTTGAGAAAGTCAGGGTGGATGTTCTCCCCATGTCAGTGTCTGCATCAGTACCTATTCGGGTACCAGGGTGGATGTCAGCGCTACCTGCCTGCCTCTCCCAGACAGCCACTGGGGGATCAGGGACCACGAGTGAAGGGGTGAAGTCTCCGTATGGGCGATAGGGCATGTACACATGAAAACATTACTTTTAGTGCTGGAAAGCCTCTGTGGCCCAGGACTGTATCCCTCTGTAGGGGATTTTCTAACCAGCCATCGCTTCTTGACTTTGACTTTGGGGAGAGAGCAGGAGGACTTGGTGGGAGTGAAGATCTTTCTAAAATCCATTGTACGTTTGATAATACCTCCTTTCAACCTGAATGGACAAAGGGACTTCTGGAGAGCCAGCCCTCTCGGTCGCGGCGGCCCTCTGCGGGCTCCCTCACATGTCTCCCAGGAGCGTTCTGACGTGAGAAAGGTCTCGCCCCACCTGGGCCCACTTCCTCTTTCCTCCGCAGCCCCTCCCGAGGTGGACGGGAGAGGACCCCACAGGCTCAGACGGCAGCACCCCCGGGGAAATGAGCTCACCGGCCGGCCGCTGGCAGATGTAGGGAATCTGTGTGGTCTCTCACACAGCTGTGCAGAATTCTTTTCCCCTGAAAGTTTCCATTCTGTATGCGGGGCAGTGGGCAGGGGAGGGCGCGCCGGCAGGCAGGAAAGGAATGTCGGCTCCCCACCCTGTTCGGGGGGCCGCTTTGTTTCTTTGAGACCTCAGTGGGGCAGAGACCTTGAGCTTTTGCGCTGCGAGATGTCAGAAATGAGTTCGTTTTATTCCAGATGTAACACCAGGGTCTCTGAATCAGATTATACATATTATGTTGCCACGCCAACACACACACACACCCCCATGCACCCACATACCCATGCACGCCCACACCCACACATACACCCATGTGCACGCACACACACACACGTATACACACACACCAGGATCCCAAACTCTGCTCAGCACTGAGCAGCGAACCAGGACCCCAAGAGAAATAACATTTTCTCTCAAAAGAATTTCCCCTGTGACATTCCCGGACCAATGAGAAGCCTGGTCAATGTCATACTGTCCAGAGCCCAGAGAAAGAAGAGTTCCCTTTGGACAGAGTGGGTCAGAAGCAGCTTTGCAGGGAAGGGGGTACTTAACCTGGCTGCAAAGAAGGCTATAATTTGGGCAGAAAGGCAGGTCTGGACACCCAATACAGCGTGCCACGGCGACTGAGGGGCAGAGGTGGGTGAATCTGTCACCCATGGGCGCCCACAGACACCCACGTAAGTCCAGAAGTTGGCTTAAAGACTCCTGAAGCTGAAGGCCAGTGGAGAACCAGTCGGTCCATCCCCACTGCCAAAGGTGATCATGACCGAATCATCTCCCTCATTTGTAGAGGCCAATTTCTGGCAAGTTTTTCTGAAGTTCTAGGTCTATACTTGTCAACACATCTTCCCTCATAGTTGCTTTGAATCTATCTGGCAGTCTGGGGTTCATACTTGAAACCAACTCTTCAGCTTAGAAAATCCAAAGAGGTACTGTGGGCAGAGAGGTGTCACTGCAGACATGGTCAGCTCCTCCTGTAAGGCAGACCCACATCAGGCTCTGGCTATCAGAGTGGATTTTCGTGCTTGCAAGATGCTCAGAATGTAATAAGCAATTAAAGCATATCATTAGAAAGTCTCTTATAAATTAAAGGCTAAAAGAAGTCATAAGAAAGTTCCCAAGACTGCTGGGAGGTTGGGGGATGATCAAGAAGGCTTCACGAAAGAGGTCACTGTTGTGCTGGGCTTGAAAGGAGGGGGACGGATTGCCAGGTAGACAGGGGCAGGAGGGGCATTCTACACATAGATCCCCAGGGCTCCACATTGGACGCTGGTCCACAGGCATTGCACCAGGGCTGAGCAAGCTTCCCTCTTGTTTCCTCCAAGATCTTGCTGCCGTGGTCAACTTAGCATCTGATAAAAGAATAATAAATAAGCAAACATGCACAGAAGCAGTCCAGCACTTCAGAGCATCGGCCAGGGGATTTGCAAACCTCACGGCCCTCGTGGTCTTTTATTAAGTGTTGGTACCCAAGACAGAGTGTCTGAGCCTGAGGGGTGCGTGGAGGTTCCCTGCAGAGTCAGGCAGGCTGGGGGCCTGTGGTCGTTCACTCACGCGCAGACCGCCTGAGAAAAGGGGTAATATGGGAGGTGAGGACAGTGTGAGCTGAGGCCATGAAAATTAGAATGATACCAAGGGGGGATGGGGAGGGGGTCACGCTGGTTTACTGAGTGACCCCCTGGTCCATTCTCAAGCGCTTCTATGGCCCCTTCCTCCTTGGGCTGGGAAAGCAGCATTGTATGGAAGTCTCTCAGTCATGTCTGACTCTGCGACCCCATGGACTGTAGCCTACCACGCTCCTCTGTCCATGGGATTTTCCAAGCAAGAGTACTGGAGTGGGTTGCTGTTTTGTTCTCCAGAGGATCTTCCCAACCCAGGGATTGAACCTGGGTCTCCCGCATTGTAGGCAGACGCTTTATCATCTGAGCCACCACGGAAGTCCTTACATGGCTACAGTAACTGCCAAATAACAGTAACCTCGGGACCTTGCCCTGACTCAGGCTCTGCTTTAAGTATCACACATTTATATATATATATATATATATTTAATTGGGGTATTATTGCCTTACAATGTTGTGTTGGTTTCTGCTGTACAACAAAGTGAATCAACTATATATATAAATATATATATATCCCCGCCCTCTTGGACCTCCCTGCCCCCACCGCTCCCATCCCATGCCTCTAGGTCATCCCAGAGCACTGAGCTGAGCACCCTGCACTCTGCAGCAGCTTCCCACTAGCTATTTATTTTACACATAGCAGTGTCCATATGTCAATGCTGCTCTTTCAGTCTGTCCCACCCTCTCCTTCCCCTCCTGTGTCCACAAGTCCGTTCACTGTGTCTGTGTTAACTCACTTGATCCTCACGACTCTGTCAGCCCCTTTTGTAGACAAGGACACTGGAGAGTCAGGTAAAGCAGTTTGCCTGGTGTCACATGGCTGAGGAGTATCAGGACCCAGAATCGAGCCCAGATGAGAGGGCCCCAGAGCCTGGGGTCCTGATCACGGCCCCACGGCCCTTGGGCACCCCTACCCCTCGATGCCCATCTACAGCATGTCAAGTGGTCAGAAGCATTGTTGGTATTATTGTAATTGCCTTTCCTCCCATCTTTACTTTCTCCTAATCTCAGGATGTAGGCGTGGCAGACAAAACAGTGGGCATCAGTGTGAAGTTGGGGCACGAATCCTATATTGTTTGATGAGCTCAAAGGGGTTCTGGGTCTGTCCGTCTCCCAAAGAGTCCATTTCTTTTCCTGGGGAGACGTGGGGAAATTATAAGACCCCCTTCAACCCTCTACTTCATCTTTCCAAAACCCTGAGAGAAAGATCTCTCATTCCATAGGTGAGAAACTGAGGCACCAGGACAAGAGTTCATGTGCCAGTCACAGGACCCTGAGACATTGGTGCAGGACAGGCCAGGGACGCTTACTATGTGGTCTGATGGCTCCTTGCCACTATTTCTGGACCAGACTGCAGAAGCTCACCAGCCTCCATTTCCCAGCCCCGCTCCAGGACCAGACTTCACAAATCCAGTGGGGCTTCTTTCCCACTGACCTCCAACACTGCCACAGAGGACTTCCCAGGTTCACCCTTTGGGAGTCACTCTCTCTGAATCTGATTTGGTCCATGAGCTGAAACCCCTTTGACATCCCTGGGCCAGCCATCAGCTATATGAGGGCTTATTGGGACCTTGAGTTTCTTTCTAGATCTATAACTAATATACTGTCTCCAAGGGGAACTGGCATCTTCTTGTTGCAAGGGAGTTGGGCCAACTCATGTTTCTTCCCTCTTTTATGGGACAAGGGCAGGAGGAGTAAAAATCTGAGCAGTGGCCCTATATGAGGTTGAATAAACAAACTTGGTTATGTGCCAGTCCCTATTAACAATAAGATCCAATGACCCCCAAAGTTGCTACTTAGAATTGTGCAGGATATATTTAGAATACAATGTGAATGGCCTCCCAGAGGGCTGAGCAGTGCACAGCCTGTGCAACTGTCTCCTGAGGGCTGTCCTCGACAGCTCATAGTCTAGATGGGAAAGGAATATCTAAATATGCTCAGTCACTCAATCGTGTCTGACTCTTTGCGACCCCAGAGGCCGTAGCCCCACGGGCTCCTCTGTCCATGGAATTTTCCAGGCAAGAATCCTGGAGTGGATTGCTATTTCCTACTCCAGGGAATCTTCCTGACCCAGGGCTGGAACTTGAGTCTCTTGGGTCTCCAGCCTTGGCAAGCAGATTCTTTACCACTGCGCCACCTGGGAAGCCTTGATAAACAAACAGGCAACCCTAAATCTACCCCCTCAGCACTGTCAGTGAGGCACCTCTAAAGAGCCCAGAGAACGGATAAGCCAGTGTCTCTCTAAATGGGAGCCAAGGACGTCTTCCTAATACAAGTGCCCTTAGAGCTAAGCGTTGAACAATGAATAGGAGCTCCCCAAGCAGAGCAGGAAAGAAGGGGCATTGTGGGCAGGGGGACCAGAGTTGGCAAGGTGTCCGTGCCTGGTGGACGGTTCCTCCTGTGTGTGGAGCTGCTGGAAGTCACCTCGCCCTGTCTGCAGACCACACGGTGACACCTGATGCCTGATGAGGCCGGTCCCTCCTGAGAGCCCCCTGGTCTGTGCCGCTCAGGGCCGCCTGGGGAGCCAAGATCCTCAGAGACACACATGACCGCTGCAGAAAAGAGAGGCAGGGATTTATTTTTCTCAAGGCAGAAACCCCAAGCCTCAGCCCCACAGTACATTAGTGTGTGGCGGTCAGAGTCACAATTCACGGCCTGTCTGCAGGGGCCGGGAAGGGAGGCTTTCTGGGGGTGAGGTGAGAGCAAGGCGCTCCCGGAGGCTCCAGGCTCTGTTTGTGCAGACAGCGTGGAATCTCTTCAAGCCAAGAGCGTGTGGACTCCTCCATTTCCCTCCAGGAAAATCCGTGATGCGGTGAGGACTGGGCAGCCAGAGAAGGGGGCAGGCGCCCTGGGGCCCTCTGCCCCTCGTGGTGGGCCGTCTGCTAGAGGGACCACAGAGCTTCAGAGACCTTGGAACTCCGTCTCGGCTGAAGGTCAAGACCGTCCCCTGGGTAAGGAGTGGGAAAGGAGGGAGGGTTCTCTAGAAAAACACTCCAAGGACAGACAGATCCACCCCCAGGCCAGATGATCCCCGGGCCTTGTCCTCCGAGAGAAGTGCCCAGCGCGTCCTTCAGTTGCAAGGAAAAGTGCAGAAAGCATCGTAGCTTCAGGACACTGGGCCAAGGCCGGCTGACCGCCTGGGCCACCACCATCGGATCTGGGGTTCATGTCACTGTTCCTAACGCTTCACTCACTCTCCAGGCTGTGAGTAGGACCGGAAGTCCTCACTGCAGCTCATTTAGTTTATGCAGTAGTATATTAGTCACTTAGCTGTGTCCAACTCTTTATGACCCCGAGGACTGTAGCCCGCCACGCTCCTCTGCTCGTGGAATTCTCCAGGCCAGAATATTGGAGAGGGTAGCCATTTCCTGCTCCAGGGGATTTTCCTGACCCAAGGATCAAACCCAGGTCTCCTGCACTGGAGGCAGGTTCTTCACCATCTGAGCCACCGGGCTCATTTAGGTCCATGGCTGTCTTTCTGCATCTCCCTGCAGCTATTCTGCCGCATTACCTCTGAGGGTCTGGCTTCGCGAGCCCCACGCCCACGGGCTGCGCCTCCAGCCCTTCTGTGTGCACGCAGTCCTTCAGCCAGGCTGACTCCCCAGCGGTCCCTTCTAGCTCCAGTACCATGCTCCTGCTTCCCCTTCCTCCACAGGCCACACCGTGTGGTCTGTACCTTAGTTTAACCTGCAATAAAATTCTGCTTGTACCGTAAAAGGAGGAGTGGTTGTGTATCTTTTGTTGGATTTCAAACTTCGTAAGGGCAGGAACCAATGTCCAGAATGCCTTGTGCAAGAGTCTCACACTCGGTCATCGTGTGATGCTGGAAGGGATGAAGCAAGGAAGGGCAGAGGGAGAGGGAAAGTAGGAGAGAACAGAGAAGGCATAGCTTTTAATGATTTTATTTATTTTTGGCTGTGCTGGGTCTTCACTGCCGCATGAGCTTTTCTCCAGTTTCAGCGAGCAGGGGCTACTCTCCAGCTGCAGAGCACGTGCTCTAGAGCACAGGATCAGTAGCTGTGGGGCAGGCACTTAGCCGCTCCGAGACCTGTGGGGTCTTCCTGGATCAGGGATCGAACTTGCGTTTCCTGCCTCTGCAGGCAGGTTCTTTATCACCGAGCCATCAGGGAAGCCCAGAAGTCATGCATTTTTGTGAAGGCTATACCATCATCCAGGTGATTTCTTATTCCTGAAGGCCTACCTTACAAACACAGCCTCCTTTGGAGGATCTAACAAATTCTGTCCATAGGAGAAATCTCATGAACCAGCTGCTTTCACAAAGATAGCAACCTAGGATGGGCATTCCATACTTGAATACATGAAGAATTTTAGATCCTTATAATAAAATGTGTCCTGAATTACTTTCAAGTCCGATTTCTCCAGCACTGACGGTGGCAGCCGTTAGACTGAAAAGGGACTCAAACGCAGGACAGAGGTTGGGCTTTGTCTTTGAGGAGCTCAGAGCCTGGAGGGAAAGAAGACGGGAGCCCAAGTTCTTGCAAGGTCAAATCCTCACTTGGGGCGAGGGGTGGAGAAAAGGGAGAATTCCTTCCTGCCTGGAGAGATGTGAAAAGGGACTTTCTGCCTGGATGGTCTGGGGAGGGGTTGTAAATCTGTTTGTTTCTTGCCAGGAGTGCTTGCCTTGGAAGCTTGAGAGCCGCAGAAGCAGTGCTGGTGATAAAGCATCTCTAAATCGGGTCAGGGACAAAAGCTAAGGACAGATGAGACCATAAATAACACACTTCTAGGGCAGAAGGTATCAGCCCCAGCTCTGCAACGGAGAGGGAACTGGAGAGGAAGGATTCGATGAGAGGTTTGGGAAGATTTCAAAACTGGTCCATCACTTATCATTTCGTTCAGCACTTTCCACGCCTCCCTAGAATATGACAGCTACTCCCAAATTGATTCTCCCAGCTTCAGTCTCTCCCTGGTCTCCTCCACGCTCCACAGCTTTGCAAGGTTGATTTTCTGGGATATCTCTTTGATCACGTCATTATTTCTCTAACAAATTCTCAATAGTTCCTCTGAAAAAGAATCAAAGGAAAACTTTGATGGACATTCAAAGTCATTTTAGTTTCTTTCTAACAAGCCCTCTTTTCCCTGGTGGCTCCGTGGTAAAGAGTCTGCCTGCCAATGCAAGAGACACAGGAGACATGGGTTTGATCCCTGGGTGGGGAAGATACCCTGGAGGAGAAAATGGCAACCCACTCCAGTATTTGTNGCAGCTCATTTAGTTTATGCAGTAGTATATTAGTCACTTAGCTGTGTCCAACTCTTTATGACCCCGAGGACTGTAGCCCGCCACGCTCCTCTGCTCGTGGAATTCTCCAGGCCAGAATATTGGAGAGGGTAGCCATTTCCTGCTCCAGGGGATTTTCCTGACCCAAGGATCAAACCCAGGTCTCCTGCACTGGAGGCAGGTTCTTCACCATCTGAGCCACCGGGCTCATTTAGGTCCATGGCTGTCTTTCTGCATCTCCCTGCAGCTATTCTGCCGCGTTACCTCTGAGGGTCTGGCTTCGCGAGCCCCACGCCCACGGGCTGCGCCTCCAGCCCTTCTGTGTGCACGCAGTCCTTCAGCCAGGCTGACTCCCCAGCGGTCCCTTCTAGCTCCAGTACCATGCTCCTGCTTCCCCTTCCTCCACAGGCCACACCGTGTGGTCTGTACCTTAGTTTAACCTGCAATAAAATTCTGCTTGTACCGTAAAAGGAGGAGTGGTTGTGTATCTTTTGTTGGATTTCAAACTTCGTAAGGGCAGGAACCAATGTCCAGAATGCCTTGTGCAAGAGTCTCACACTCGGTCATCGTGTGATGCTGGAAGGGATGAAGCAAGGAAGGGCAGAGGGAGAGGGAAAGTAGGAGAGAACAGAGAAGGCATAGCTTTTAATGATTTTATTTATTTTTGGCTGTGCTGGGTCTTCACTGCCGCATGAGCTTTTCTCCAGTTTCAGCGAGCAGGGGCTACTCTCCAGCTGCAGAGCACGTGCTCTAGAGCACAGGATCAGTAGCTGTGGGGCAGGCACTTAGCCGCTCCGAGACCTGTGGGGTCTTCCTGGATCAGGGATCGAACTTGCGTTTCCTGCCTCTGCAGGCAGGTTCTTTATCACCGAGCCATCAGGGAAGCCCAGAAGTCATGCATTTTTGTGAAGGCTATACCATCATCCAGGTGATTTCTTATTCCTGAAGGCCTACCTTACAAACACAGCCTCCTTTGGAGGATCTAACAAATTCTGTCCATAGGAGAAATCTCATGAACCAGCTGCTTTCACAAAGATAGCAACCTAGGATGGGCATTCCATACTTGAATACATGAAGAATTTTAGATCCTTATAATAAAATGTGTCCTGAATTACTTTCAAGTCCGATTTCTCCAGCACTGACGGTGGCAGCCGTTAGACTGAAAAGGGACTCAAACGCAGGACAGAGGTTGGGCTTTGTCTTTGAGGAGCTCAGAGCCTGGAGGGAAAGAAGACGGGAGCCCAAGTTCTTGCAAGGTCAAATCCTCACTTGGGGCGAGGGGTGGAGAAAAGGGAGAATTCCTTCCTGCCTGGAGAGATGTGAAAAGGGACTTTCTGCCTGGATGGTCTGGGGAGGGGTTGTAAATCTGTTTGTTTCTTGCCAGGAGTGCTTGCCTTGGAAGCTTGAGAGCCGCAGAAGCAGTGCTGGTGATAAAGCATCTCTAAATCGGGTCAGGGACAAAAGCTAAGGACAGATGAGACCATAAATAACACACTTCTAGGGCAGAAGGTATCAGCCCCAGCTCTGCAACGGAGAGGGAACTGGAGAGGAAGGATTCGATGAGAGGTTTGGGAAGATTTCAAAACTGGTCCATCACTTATCATTTCGTTCAGCACTTTCCACGCCTCCCTAGAATATGACAGCTACTCCCAAATTGATTCTCCCAGCTTCAGTCTCTCCCTGGTCTCCTCCATGCTCCACAGCTTTGCAAGGTTGATTTTCTGGGATATCTCTTTGATCACGTCATTATTTCTCTAACAAATTCTCAATAGTTCCTCTGAAAAAGAATCAAAGGAAAACTTTGATGGACATTCAAAGTCATTTTAGTTTCTTTCTAACAAGCCCTCTTTTCCCTGGTGGCTCCGTGGTAAAGAGTCTGCCTGCCAATGCAAGAGACACAGGAGACATGGGTTTGATCCCTGGGTGGGGAAGATACCCTGGAGGAGAAAATGGCAACCCACTCCAGTATTTGTGACTGGAGAATCCCACAGACAGAGGAGCCTGGCGGGCTACAGTCCATGGGGTTGCAAAGAGTCAGGTAAAGAGTGATTATCACTCACTCACAGAGGTGGAAACTAAGGCACAGAGAAGTTAAGAAAGATTCTACTGACTTGATGTGATAATAAAGTTTGAAACCCCCAGGGCATTAAGGGGTTGGAAAGGGAGGATTAGGGTCCCAGCACCTTGGTGGAACCTGCAAAGTGCAAAATGGAATTTTAGACTGAACTGGGAAATTCTCCAGGTCTCCAGCTTTATCTTTCCTTCTGGCTGGCTGCTGCCCCATGTTTGGCCTTCTGAGAGCTTAAGGGCTCAGTGATAAGTTCACCTTTTCACCCACTTAGGGGATCTCTCTTTCTCTTTTTTAAATCCATCTCCCTTTAACATCCTTCTGCCATCCCTCAGCGCCTTTGGAAATCCCAGCTGGCTCTCGGCCTGCTACCTCTGCATCCAGTCACCCTCCCTGCCTTGTCCCCGACTCAGATGGGCTCTCCCATAATGCTGACGATCTTTGTGGTCTCCTCCACTCTAGAATATTCTTTTCACTTCTTCCTTTCCTTCCTCCCTCCATGAGTATGGAGAAATTGAGTTTTACAACTCTTATAACTAGAGTGACAAACCAGAGGCACAGAGGCACAGACCTGTGTGATCCTGCAGAGCCAAGGTTTTGGGGGACTCGCAGCGACTGTGATCTGTGCCACCCCTGACTTACTGTGTGACCTCAGAGCCAGCCGCTTGCCCTCTCTGTGTCTCAGTCCCCCGTAGTGGGATCATAATATCTACTGCCAAGCAGTGCTCCGAGCATGAATGAATTATTCTCCCAAACGCCCTCTGAGCTTCTGGGACAAAGGTGCTATGTTAATACACAGCATCCCTCTTCTTCTTCTTCTCATTAGTATTATTCAAACCCAGATGGCATTATTATTGTTGTTGATTGACAGCCCCGCATAGCCTCATTCACGGGTGTCAGAGAGCCAGGCGGTAGTTAACACAAGCAAAAACCATGTTTAAAACAAAGCCCAAGGATCACTCCAATCGTCTGTGCCTTGGGTTGCTATTAGCGCCAGAGCAGCTGCGGTGGCAACACGGAGGGACAGGGCAAGGAAAGCGCCCGGGAGCACAAAGGGGGAAAGTGGGTCTTGACACTGATCATATAATCGTGCTGGGCTTTTATAGACACTGGGAGGCCTCAGACAGAATAAACGCTTGAACTTTATCCACGGTTTACAGGCAGCGGCTGTAAAGGTCTGTGTTGCTGTTGCTGCCATGTTAATGACCCAGCTTGGGGCGCTGCCGCCCGCCCGCCAGCCCGCCCGCCGGCAGCTTCTTCCAAAGAAAACAAATCTAAGTGAGAACTCGATGTCCAGCAATGAGTTTTCCATTATAGAAAAATAAGTATAAATCTCTCCCAGTTGGGCAGCCGCACCGTGATGTCGGAGGCTGGTAAAGGGGTCAAGGGAGCTGGCCGCTTTGAACCCCTGAACCAGCCCATCCAAAAGAGGCGCCTTCTCTCTGTTAATTGCAAAATCAACAGATTAAAAATAAACCATGGTGCACGGGGCTCCTTTACACCAAAGGAGAGAGGATCCGATGGAGGCGGCCGGGGAGGGAGGGGGTGGTGTCCCTTGAACTGACTCTCCATTACCTTTCCCACTCTGCCTCCACTGATAAAACCCCATGAGTCATTGACCCGAGACACGCGGAGACATTAATCTTCAGCTCCAGGCCAGGCCTTGCAGTGTTGGGGGCATAAAGTGGAATCTTGAACAGAGGTAACTGAATGCCTTGGAGGGTTTTTTTGTTGTTGTTTAAAGGTTGTTCATAAATGTCCTGATTGTCTTTTTTTTTAAAAGATTAAAAAAAAATATGGACCGGTTTTAAAGTCTTTACTGAGTCTGTTACAATATTGCTTCTATCTTATGTTTGGTTTTTTTGGTCATGAGGAGTGTGGAATGTTACCTCCCTGACTCCGGATCGAACCTGCACCCTCTGCATTGGAAGACAAAGTCTTAACCTCTGGGCCACCAAGGGAGTCTCTTGTTCTGATTGTCTTACCAGGACTTTCGGGGCCTTTAGGAAGCTGACAAGTGGAGGCACCCCACCTTTGGTGAGGAATCTGGACCAAAGGATGGATGATGTGAGCTGCTTCAGTCGTGTCTGACTCTTTGTGATCCCATGAACTGTATCCCCCCAGGCTCCTCTGTCCACGGGATTCTCCAGGCAACAGTATTGGAGTGGGTTGCCATGCCCTCCTCTAGGGGAATCTTCCCCACCCGGGGATTGAACCTGCATCTCTTATGTCTCCATCTTTGGCAGGTGGACTCTTTACCACCAGCACCATCTGGGGAGCTCCTAGGAGACGGGAAAGTGATAAACTGAGGAAGATAGGGTGGAGAGGGCAGGAGGACGTGCAGGAGGAAGGTGGGGACCCTGGGCAAGAGGGAAGCTTGGAAGGGCTTGTCTCCGGTTAGGGGTGATGGTTGGGAGTGTGGTGGAGAGGGGCAGGGACAGCGTTAGTATCAGGCGAGGAAGTAGTCAGGCAGCTGAGCCCCAGGAAGTGAACCCTGAGATGGGAGGGCTGGGAGGGGTCGACTCCTGAGCGATACTGGAACACTAGGCTCTGGAGCCCCTCCTACCCTCAGTCTTCACTCAGATGCAGAAGAAAGAACTGGGGTGCTGCCTGGGAGTAGGACTTTTCTCTCCTAAAACGGAATTTAATGAAGTGGAAGTCGCTCAGTTGTGTCCGACTCTTTGTGACCCCATGGACTATACAGTCCATGAAATTCTCCAGGCCAGAATACTGGAGTGCGTAGCCTTTCCCTTCTCCAGGGGATCTTCCCAACCCAGGGAGGATCGAACCCAGTCTCCCGCATTGCGGGCAGATTCTTTACCAGCTGAGCCACAAGGGAAGCCCAAGAATACTGACGTGGGTAGCCTATCCCTTCTCCAGCGGATCTTCCCGACTAGAAATCGAACCGGTGTCTAATATCCCCTGCCAAAAGACGTTTTTTTTTTTTTAACCAAACACTTCTCTTTCTTCTCTGTATTTTCTCATTCTTTCCTTCTTGCCAAACCCCCTTCCTCCACTGCTCCCCAACCCACTTCTTCTATGCCACCAGACGAACGTCAAGCATCCATCCATCTGTCCATTCACTCACTCTGTCAATGTGGAACTCCTTCCAAAAGCTACTCTAGATGCGAACGAGGCAGCGTCTCTGTCCTGAAGCATCAGAGACAAACTGGTGCCTAGTAAGTAGGAAAACAGAGGCAAGCGGCTGTGCCTGGGTCAGCCTGGAGGGGTGGGAGGTGGTAACAGCAGGCAAGCAGTCAAGGAGAGGAGGGTTTCCGAGCTGAAATGTGAAAACTAAGAGGCGTTATCTGGGGAAGCAGGGGGAAAGTACCTGACATGAAGAGGAAACAACGCGCGTGCTCAAAGACGTGAAGGTCATCCAGACAGAAAGAACAGAGCCAGAGGCAGGGTCAAGGCAGGATGCGGAGGGGGCCAGGCAGGCTCTGGTTGACGGGCTCCCCAGCGAGGATGGAGCGGAGGGCGGAGAGCAAGGAGGCTGTGAGCTCACAAGGCCTGGATCACAAAAAGGCCTGATGCACTTGATGAGGGATTCAGATCTGATCCTCAGGATGGGGATCCACTTCTGATCCTGGAGGAGGTGAACCCACTATAAGGCTGGGAGTGGGGGTAGGAGTGGGGACAAGATCCAACTAAAAAGAGGTCACTGGGGTGTGAGATGTAGGGGTGTGGGAGGTGGGATAGGTCTCCATTGGCTAAGAGGCTGCCTGACTTCTAGGGTGAGACAAGCGGGATTGAGCTAACCCAGAAAGGGGCAAAGAATACAAAGCATCTAAAAAGGTGGACTTGTCTGGAGAAAGGTATGGAAAAAGCAGGGAGAGGAATTTCCTGGAATTCCAACGAGTCTAATCAACTCCTCCGACTCCCTTCTTCCAGAGCTTTTCTCACTAGTATATTTCAAGTTCCTCCTCTTCATTCTCTCTGCTTTCATTCATCTCTTCTCCAAGACCACCCTTTCGTGTGGGTGAAGACTTTCCTGTCACCTCGTGTTTCCTAACCATGTTCCCTGCGTACTCTCCCAGAGTGCCTTCTCCGAATCTCATTTTTCCCCTTCATCTTTCTCTCCTTTTCCTGAGCCCTTGTTTTTCCCAGCTTGATGCCACGGTGGCAGCCGGGACGTGCTCCTATTTGTAGAGGATGGACTGGCTTCCAGCCTCTTGCCTCAGAGATGGGAGTGAAGTCTTCTCCTGGGAAACAGGATGGGGAAGATTTGGACTGGGGAGGAGAGAAGCCCAGAAGGATGACATCAAGGGTGGATTTAAGGCAGTCATACAATTAAATGGGTCTTTCTTCCCTGAAATAGTCCTCTGGGAACAGATTCAGTGTGATCCCTGGAGATGTCCACATTCCATACCCTAATTTTGGGATCTTTTTAAGTATGGGAGAGATTGTAATTCCTTAGAGGGCAAGAGAGAATCGGCCTTTCCCCCACTTCCTCCCCAGCACTGCATGCTCCCCAGGGAGTGGGGGCACAGACTTCTGATTCCAGAAGCTTCATGAACGACCAGTGGAGGCTTCAGAGGAACCATGAGGAGTCATTTCTATGGTTTAAGTATTAACGAGTCTAGAGGAGGTTAGTGAGCAGCCTCTGTATCTCCTGTCATTTTAGCATCAATCTTAGGAGGTAAGTGCAGTCAAAGCTCCATTTTCGAGGCAGAGTAACTGAGGTTTGCGGGATTAGGAAACTTCGCCCAGTTCTGCATGAGTCCTCAGCCTTCTCCGCTTGGTCACACACTCCTTCCACTGTCAAGCTAATGTTTAGAAATAAAAGTAAAAGAATAATAACCCACATTGTTGTTGCTGCTGTTCAGTTGCTAAGTCGAGTCCAACTCTTTCTGACCCCGTGGACTGTACCCCTCCAGGCTCCCCTGTCCTCCGCCATCTCCCAGAGTTCACTCAAATTCATGTCCATTGAACCAATGATGCTATCTAACTAACTACATCGCCCTTTGCCTCTCCCTTCTTCTCCTGCCTTCAATCTTTCCCAGCATCATGGTCTTTTCAGAGTCAGCTCTTCACATCAAGTGGCCAAAGTATTGGAGCTTCAGCTTCAGCAACAGTCCTTCCAATGAATATTCAGGGAAGAGCCCCTGGAAAAGGAAGTGACAACCCACTCCAGTATTCTTGCCTGGGAAATCCCACAGACAGAGGAGCCTGGTGGGCTATAGTCCATGTGGTTGAAAAGAGTTGGAACAACTGAGCAACTAAATAACCCATATTAGTCTAATATAAACTTAAGTCCACATTTTTTTCTTTCTTCTAAAATGTTAGAATTGGATCTCACTGTCTGAATTTCATTTTCAAACAGAGAATTAAAAACATTTCCCACAGAATTTTGATGCTTGTCTCCAGAAGAAATACGTGATACCCTGAAAAGATATTTGTTCATTTGTTTTCAAAGACAGCATTGACTAAAAACTTTGACTAACTCTACCTTTCAGCTCTTTCCCAAGACAGCTCCTCTGGGGAGCTGATCTTTGGAGGAGTATGTTGGAGTGATTTCCCAGACTTTCAGAAGGAGTAGAAGAAAACTGTCTACCCAGTGCATGGAAGGGGACCAGAAGCAGGCTTGATGGGAGGTAGCTGGGGATGGAAATAGACAAAGGAGTCTGAATTCAGGGTGCAGAGGATGAGAGACAAGTAGGATGGTTGCTGTCACAAAGCAACTAAGAATATGAGAGAGGCTTTGGGATAGTGAAGGACAGAGGCTGGAAGGACTTTGAGGTGGGGAGAGTTAGTAAAAAGTTCAAGGGGTCTCAAGGAGGCTGTTAGCAGAAACCTGGTGCCCCTCGAGAAAGCTATTTATCAAAGATTAAAGAAAAATTCGAGAAATGTTATCAGCAACTAGAGAGAAGAGGATCCATTATGCAGAGGCAGAACGTTTAGCAACACTCTCTCCTGCAGTAATGGGGAAAACAGAAAGCGTGCTTCACAAGTTGGGTGGTCTAGCCGTGATTTCCAGGCAGGATTAAAGATCACCCTGAGTTCTCTTTTATAAAGATCTTTGATGTGGACCATTTTAAAAGCCTTAATTGAATTTGTTACAATATTGCCACTGGGTTTTTTTTTGTTGTTGTTATATTTTGGGTTTTGGCTGTGAGACATGTTGGAGCTTAGCTCCCCAACCAGGGGTTGAACCTGTAGCCCCAGCATTGGAAGGCGAAGTCTTAACCACTGGACTGCAAGGGAAGTCCCCAACCCTGACTTCTTCTTGCTGCTTATATTAACATTTGAAGGGAGAGAGATAAGCTCAAGAAAACACAAAAGTTAAGTAAGTGTAAGGGTGGCAGAATCTGCAGAGTTTGGAAAGTCTCCTGTGTCTCCAGATGGAAAGCAATGTTAAATCAAGAACGGCTTCTGGACGAAAGTAAAATTCAGAAAAGCACGGTGTAAAGATAAAAGCGAGCGTACACTGGTAAAGTCCTCTGTTAAGACCTTGGAAAGATTTAAAGAAATGCCTTAGAGAACTATGCATTTGAAAATAAAAGTGAAAACAAGAAAAAAAAATCCAGGACTTTCAAGAATCCTTGGTAGCTTTGGCAGAAGCCCAAGGTAGAGAAAGATTTATTCTCGAGGAAATTTGTGGATGTGACTTTTTATTTTTTTAATGTCACAAACCACAATAAGATTCATAGGAAGTTTGCAAAGGTTTAAGAAAATTGTACAAGTAGAAACACCACTAGCTTGGACTGGAAGAAACAGAGACTATATCGAAGAAAAAAGTTTCAGCTCAAAACATGACTCTTCCATGAAGCCTCCCCAGTTTCTCAGCTAAAGTTAATAGCTGTATCTTCTATCTTTCTGCAGGATTTCCTATGGCTCTTAAGACCCTAAACAAAAATGCTTTACATACTTTCTTCCTCCCCACCTGGCCCATGAGTTCAAAAGTGGTAGGGATAATGTTTTACCATTGTTCTTGTTTTTCCAAAATTAATGCAAAATTAATACGGATGCTCAACCAATATCTGATGGTAAACCAATAAGTGTGAGGCTACAGATGGTATAAAAGTTTTGATGAAGGAGAATGAGTGGAGAAAGCCTAAATGGTGTGCTTACCTACCAAGACACAGACAGGAAGTTTGATAAAGTCCTGTCCTGGAGGTCAGTGTCACTGACCTGGAGTTTGGGAAATCTGAGTACACTTCCCTAGTGGTGAATAAGCACAGTGAAGGAGTAGCTTCATCTTTGGGGGGAAGGCCTGGGCACCTTGTTCTCTTCGATATATAATTCGTGACTTGCATCTAAGTTTGTTCAGCATTTGGCAACACATTATAGAACATTAAGGGACACCTGAGGATTCTGGAAATCTGAGCACCAAATTCCCAGAGACCATCTCAGACTTAGAGAAACCAGCTTGGAAACTTACATTAAAATCTGTGAGACCAGAGAGTGATGGTCATTCTTTTTTGCTGCTGGCACATATCATCCATTAATTTTTATAAATGGTTAACTATTGGCCTATGGGAAAGAAGAAGGGAAGAGGATGTTTTAGAAATTGTCTCAGTCCAGTTCAGTCGCGCAGTCATGTCCGACTCTTTGCGACCCCATGAATCGCAGCACACCAGGCCTCCCTGTCCATCACCAACTCCCAGAGTTCACTCAAACTCATGTGCATCGAGTCGGTGATGTCATCCAGCCATCTCATCCTCTGTCGTCCCCTTCTCCTCCTGCCCTCAATCCCTCCCAGCATCAGGGTCTTTTCCAATGAGTCAACTCTTCGCATGATGTGACCAAAGTATTAGAGTTTCAGCCTCAGCATTAGTCCTTCCAATGAACACCCAGGACTAATCTCTTTTAGGATGGACTGGTTGGATTTACTTGCAGTCCAAGGGACTCTCAAGAATCTTCTCCAACACCACAGTTCAAAAGCATCAGTTCAGAAGTGCTCAGCTTTCTTCACAGTCCAACTCTCACATCCATACATGACCTCAGGAAAAACCATAGCCTTGACTAGA
>SJYX01018482.1:712202-739009 GCA_006410675.1 Oreotragus oreotragus
AGAGATAAGAAAACCTTCTGAGTAAACAATGCAAAGACATAGAGGAAAACAACAGAGTGCGAAAGACTAGAGATCTCTTCAAGAAAATTAGAGATTCCAAAGGAATGTTTCATACAAAGATGGGCAAAATGAAGGACAGAAATAGCATGGACCTAACAGAAGCAGAAGATAAGAAGAGGTGGCAAAAATACATGAAAGAACTTATGAAAAAGATCTTCACGACCCAGATAACCATGATGGGGTGATCACTCACCTAGAGCCAGACACCCTGGAGTGTGAAGTCAAGTGGGCCTTAGGAAGCATCACTATGAACAAAGCTAGCAGAGGTGATGGAATTCCAGCTGAGCTGTTTCAAATCCTAAAGGATGATGCTGTGAAAATGCTGCACTCAATATGCCAACAAACTTGAATAACTCAGTGGCCACAGGACTGGAAAAGGTCCATTTTCATTCCAATTGCAAAGAAAGGCAATGCCAAAGAATGCTCAAACTACCACACAATTACACTCATTCCACATGTTAGCAAAGTAATGCTCAAAATCCTTCAAGCTAGACTCCAACAGTATGTGAACTGAAAACTTCCAGATGTATAAGCTGGATTTAGAAAAGGCAGAGGAGCCAGAGATAAAATTGCCAACATCCGTTGAATCATAGAAAAAAAGCCAGATAATTAAAAAAATAGTCTACTTCTGCTTCATTGACTATGTGGATCACAACAAAATGAGGGAAATTCTTAAAGAGATGAGAATACCATATCACCTTACCTGCCTCCTGAGAAACCTTTATCCAGATGTGTATAAGAGACAGGAGATACCCCACGTCCAAGGTAAGAGAAACCCAAGTAAGATGGTAGGTGTTGTGAGAGGGCATCAGAGAGGGCAGACACACTGAGAAATTGTCTAATGTTGCTTAAACGGGTAGGATTTTTTTTAATGAATAGTGTGAGTTTATAGGGAGCTTCCCAGGTGACCCAGTGGTAAAGAATCCTCCTGTCAATGCAGGAGACCCAAAAGGCGCAAGTTTGATCCCTGGGTTGCAAAGCTCCCCTGGAGAAGGAAGTGGTAAATCCCATGGACAGAGGAGTCTGCAGTTCACGGGGTCCCAAAGAGTCAGACATGACTGACCAACTGAGCGGTCACACATGTAAGTTTACAGAGTGGGTGTGATATTGGAGGAGAGGTTTATGCCACCAGAACAGTGACGTCCAATGGCTATGTCCATCGGACCTTTGTTCAGAAGGCCGCCTCCATCCGGATGGGACTTTGTCCTACCCTAATTCTTAGTAAGACTCCCTTCTGAGAGAGTCTGAGACAGAAGCCCGTGCCTCCTGCTGTCATGGGAACCTCATTCGAATTCCAGGAGAGTTTTGAGGAGAGATGATCCATGTTAAGCCCAAAGTAAGATTTATTGAAATGATTGATATTTCTGTTCTTTTTCTGTCTCTCCATGTGGGAATCTCAAGATCAAGACCTAAGAATGATCACAAATACCCAAATACGTATATTCTCAGCTCTACAGAACTCGTACAATGACGATGTTGGGGGACACTTGCAAGATGCATCTTAAGAGGGGCTGGCAAAGCCTCTTCCCAAACCCTAAAGCCCCGCTTTTGACTCAAAGCTGCCGCTGGCTAGTTCCAGTTCAGTGGCTTTGTGCAAATGAGAAAAGTCTCCTTCCTCAGGGGGGCACCCCTCTGTGCTGGGCGGGGTGGCTTGGTGAACAGAGAGCAGATGGGTTTATGACCTCTCTCAACCCCTCAGGTTCAAGTTCGACATCAAAAACAAGCTACGCAGTCGTAGATGCCACTATGGAGCCCAAAATTCCACCTTTGGGATCCAGTCTCTGTGCTTGGATGAGAACATCATCCTCCACTTGATCAAGTGCTAGCGTGTCCAGATGCTGAGCACCTGTCTAGCACCTGTCGGCCACTGACCACTGCATTCTCTTTCCCAAACAACAGGCAGTGCCAGGGACGGGAAGGGGACACCAGCCAGAGATGTGGACTGTGGGAGGCCCCCAGGGAGAGGACTGGCTGTGGGAGGAACTGGGAGCCACCGGGGACCTGAAATTCAGGGAAGAGGGTGGGAGCAGTGGGGTGGAACGGAAGGTCAGCAGGACCAGACCACAGTCACCTGTTTCTTTGTTAAAAGAATTGTTTTCCAAAGTTTGAAATGTTATTTTTATATTTTTCTAATATTTGAAAAATTGCAAGACTGATTTCCTTTTCATCATTTTCATGTGGCTACTAGAAACTTTCAAATTGCATTCATGGTTTGCATCATATTTCTTTTGGATGACACTGGTCTGAAACTCAGTGCCTGGCACTTAACTAAAGGTGCTTGTAAATGTGATTTGAAATGAAACAAAACAGAATATACCACAGCTACGTGTCTCGGAGCTGACTGATCACTCTCTTTAGACAGCACCGCTACATCTTCATGGTTACTGTGTGCTGTCCTCTTTTTTTCCCCAAAGCTTTGTTGAGATTCAGTTGTCATATATCACTGTATGTCAGTTGAAGGTGTACAACATAATGGTTTGATGGACATATATTGTGAATTTTGTTCTCCTCTTCAAAAATTCATAGTTGCTTAGCACAAAAGACTAAGCCAACAAGCCAAAAGATAGTTTCAGGTATTTTTTCTTTAAATAAAAAATCCCCTTTGCTCCCCTCCCTCATTCCCTTCTCTAGGAGCTACTGCAATCGCTCTGGTTCAGTGAGATGGCTGATATCATGAGGAGAAAAGAAAATGTTCCAACTTTGGACCCTTTCTATACACTGAAATTGATTCAGAACTTTCAGTCGTCAAAACTCCAAATCTCTGGTGGTCCAGTGGCTAAAACTCTGCGCTCCAAGGCAGGGCTCCCGTTTGATCTCTGTTCAGGGAACTAGATCCCTCATGTTGCAATTAAAACCTGGAGCTGCCAGATAAATAAAAAAATATTTTCAAATCCTCCAAACCCTTCCCTTCGAAGCCCTTACCTGCTTCAAAGTCTTTCTGTTAGAAAACAGAGCAGAGAGCAGAGTAAGTATTTCACGATCTTCTGTTAAATGAAGTTAAATGAATAAAGCTTTGAGTTCAGATTAGGAATGTGGAGGAAATAGCAATCTGGAGAAAGTTTTAGTGTGTGTGTGTGTGTGTGTGTGTGTGTGTGTGTTTTTAATCACTAAGAAGAAGAAATCTCACATAAATTAAATTTCAGGTTTTCAGAAATCTGTGATGACTCCTGGCACCAGGGGGCAAATTTCTAGGAAGTAAATGGGATGATAACTCCTTTGCTTCTGAATTCTCTCCTCCAGGTTTTCCATATGTAGTTTATACCCAACATGTGCCTGTGTCAGACATAAGAGCCCTGCCATGAGGATGCTGGACTGGGGACTGGGGGTGGGCCTGTGGGAAAGAGGAGATCCCATGGGCTGGGCTTTGGGAGAGGGGGTCCCTGCTGGAAGGGGGTGTAGACAGGCACCAGAGGAGACTGTGGTTTTAGGCATTTGTTTGTTTAAGTACTTGTTAGAATGGATTGCATTTCTCTCCCTAGAAGAGATACAGATTTGAGACGAATTTTAGATGTTTTTAAAACAAAAATGCTACTCAGTTGAATTTGCTGTTTTTGCCGGAGCTGTGCCACTGAGCTGGAGGAAAAGACAGCATAAGCAACTCCTGCCAGACTGAAGCCCTTTTCGCTTCTTCTGTGTCACGGAGTCTCCATTCTGTTCCCAAGGAAGAAACCATATCCTCAAGGATTCCCGAAAAGCTAGACAATTAGGTAAATATTGTTGCTCAAAAAACATGCCATTTGGTACCACTTTCCCTGACAAATTATCTTTCCCCTGTCAAAAAGGGAGTTAAAAAAAAAAAAAGTAACCTTTATCCTGAGATGGATTCATAATGAATAGAAAGATACAACTGGGTTTGTACAGCGTTATTGATCCAACATTTAAGCACACTAGAACTTGAAGTCACTAAGCTTTTTCCATCATATTTTTAACTTTTCTAAAAAAAAAAAAAATAGAGCTCAGCTAACTGGCTTCTTTAAGAGAATATTCTGATATTGAGGAAGAAAGTGAGAAGTTAGTCCCTAATCATTTTCTTTTTTGGCCTCAAGGCATGTGGGTTTCCCACCCAGGGATTGAATCTGTGCCCTCCCTGCAGTGGAAGCTCAGGTCTTAACCACTGGATCTCCAGGGAAGTCCTGGTTGCTAGTCATTTTGCCTTAAAAGTTGTAAAAGCCACACTTTTACAAAAGGAATATAGGCTGTCTTAACTAGCTTCATGCAGAGTCAGTGTGATGGCCATGATGTAAGACAGTCTTCGGGGGAAAACTGTCTCCACTGTTATCCCTTTATTTCTAAATGCGCTGGATCAGTATAACCCTTTACAGTTGCTCAGAGCAGGTCCTTAGGTAAACAGTGAACCACAGAGCTAACATTCTGGCAGAAAACCACGTGTGTTGTGACCACTCAGTCTTATTTTAATTTTTAGGAAGAAGATGATACGAAACAGACTTCCAGTCAAGTTGACGCCCCTTCACTTCCTATTTCTCTATATTCCCTGTGGAACGATGAAATGATGAAAAAAGTATAAAAAGAAAAAAAACAAACACCTATTAAGATGTAGCCAAATTAAAAAAAAAAAGTCTTTGTGGATCAATCCCACCAGTGAGGAGAGATGAAGTCATGAGACTGGCAGGCAACAGCAGAAAGAGCCTGGCTCCTCTGGAGTGGCAGAGGCTGAGTGCCTATGAAAAGGTTGGTGGAAACTAGCTCACTGTCCAAAGACAGGGTCTGACTCTCCCAGAAGCTGTGGGATGAGGGAGCTGAGACCCAGCCTCCCAACNGAGATGAAGTCATGAGACTGGCAGGCAACAGCAGAAAGGAGCCTGGCTCCTCTGGAGTGGCAGAGGCTGAGTGCCTATGAAAAGGTTGGTGGAAACTAGCTCACTGTCCAAAGACAGGGTCTGACTCTCCCAGAAGCTGTGGGATGAGGGAACTGAGACCCAGCCTCCCAACAGGGAACTGACCCAGCTTTCTTGTGTGACTCTGCAATATTCATCACCACAGGGCAGGAGACCCCTGAAAACTATTATAAACCTGGCTATGGACGGAGGCTGCAGGGAGGGGTGAGGGAAGCATCCACAAAGCTTTTCAGTTGGGTGCAAAAGAGAGCAAACAAACAAAATAGAAAGCTTCCTGTATAAAGTAAGTGTTAGTCACTCCATCGTGTCTGACTCTTTGCGACCCCCTGGACTGTAGCCCACCAGGTTCGTCTGTCCATAGGATTTTCCAGGCAAGAATACTGGAGCGGGTTGCCATTCCCTTCTCCAGGAATGTCACAAAGAAGATTTTAACAGTTTTCAAAGAGGTGGTTTTATTGTTTGTGTATTTACTTTTTTTTTTTTTTTAGTAAGTGGAGGAAAAAAACATTTGTTACCTTAAAAATGCTCTCCTAAATAACTTTTGGGTTCAGAAGAAATCATACTGAAAAGTCCAAAATTGTTTAAATAAAAATTAAACATAAATACATATGATGGCATTAGACTTGTAAGGTTCAGTTAAGGCCTACATTTATAAAAAGAAAGAAAGGTAAAATGTAAATGAGTTTACAGTCAATTCAAGAAGCAAGAGGTGGGGTAAAAGCCGGAAAGAGCCTAAAAAGGGAAGGAAGGAAAAAATAAGGGTGAATGAGAAAACTAACAAAACAAAAGGTCAATAAAATTAAAATTTGATCTTTTGAATAAAAGAAAAATGTTTCATTTGGATAGTAAAGAAAAAGGCACCAAACAATAATATAGAGAACCTAAAGGGGAACAGAACCACTTTGTCTCAAAATGGAGATTAAACAGATCATAAGAGAAAATGATACATCTATGCAAATAAGTTTGAAAAGTCAGAAGAAAGGATTAAGTTTCTTTTTATAATGTAATAAAGGGAGAATAAATACTGGGATGAAATTAGCAATCTCAGCCACACTTTCTTGGCCTAGTTTATTAAGTTTTTTTTTCTTTTAAAAGATCACAAGTCAATGATAAATGTTATTGAATGCTTTTTCTTTACCTCTCATGAAAAGCATACATTTCCACCCTCCTTTGCATTCTGACAGTGGCGCAACATGACAATAAGAACCTGAATCTCTGAGATGTCACAAATGGACTGGATTTCTTGAGCGTGAAAAATAAATTTCTTCCTTATTTAATCCTCTGCCATTTAGTCTTTTGGGGTTCATCTCAGCTAAACCTAATCCTAACTGATCCAAAAAGGGAACACATTAACTTAGTAAAGATTATTTATTAAAATATGTTACAAAATGAGACGTAATAATCTCAGTGAGACCCCCTTGCAGCTGTGCCCTGGAGAGCCTCGAGAGGTGAAACATAGTTAAGTCAGGAGGAAACAGGACTGCACCCTCTAACACCCTCCTATTCCATCCTGTACCCACAGTCTTAGCTAATAGAATCAGATAAAGGACTTAAAAACCAAAGGAAAATGGTTTTTATTAGCAGATAATATGATAGTCCATGGGGCTTCCCCGGTAACTCAGCTGGTAAAGAATCCGCCTGCAATGCAGGAGACCCCGGTTCAGTTCCTGGGTTGAGAAGATCCCCTGGAGAAGGAAATGGCAACGCACTCCAGTTCTTGCTTGGAGAATCCCATGGACAGAGAAGCCTGGAGGGCTATAGTTCATGGGGTACAAAGAGTTGGACGCGACTTAACACAGCACAGCCTGAGAGTCCATAAGATATCTTACAAATTTTATAATAAATGAGTGGTCACTAAGCTGGATGTAAGATCAACACATTGGTAGCCTACCTAATCATCAATATTAAACGAGAATATAATTTTTTTTAAATGTCTTATTCACAAAAATGAAGAAGATGCTTGTGGAGAAGATGATAGACTCTTACCTAAAGAGATGGAAAAAAGCACATGGTATATTAATTAGGATTCTTTCACATGCAAGTAACACATGGCAACAAGAAATGTCTTAACTCTATGAACGTTTGTTAGTCTTTGTAACAAGAAGTCCAGTATCGGCAAGTACAACACAAACCTGTCGTCAGACGCTCAGTGTCTTTCCATCTTTCTGCTGCACAGCTTCTGCCTTCAGATTGGTCCTCCTGTGGCTGTAGGTTGGTTGTATCACCCACAATCTACCTGTAAAGTCTCCTTTCTACAGCCTCATTCTGAAGGAAGTAAAGAAAGCATCTCTTCACACATCCATGTTTATCAAACTGTTCTCTCACACATCCATGTTTATCAAACTGTTCTCAAAGAATGTCACACCCCCAAGATTAAGTTGTGAGGTCATGCTACCAGCAAGGGATGCTGGGAAGGCATCTCATATTTTCAGTCTCTATTGTGGGAAGTGTGCTCAGCCAATAAGAAAGGGAGTAGGGGGACTTTCCTGGTTTTCCAGTGGTTAAGACTTCACCTTCCAGCATGGGGACTGTGGGTTTGGTCCCTGGTCAGGGAGCCAAGATCCCACATGCCTCATGGCCAAAAAACCAAAACATAAAACAGAAAGAACATTGTAACAAATTCATTAAAGACTTTTAAAAATGGTCCACATTTTTTAAAAAATCTTTGAAAAAGAAAGGGGGTACAGTGGGATAGGTTACTAATGAAAAGGCCATCTATGCCCCCAAATAAATGAATGGGGAGACCCCATAGCATTAAAGCTCCCCAAATTTAAATCTATGAATTCAGGGCAACTGTAATCAAAAGGGAAATGGGTTTTTTCAGAGGCAGTTGAAAAGGTCATACAAAAATTAATATGGGAAGGGGAAAAAAAGGGCCAAGAATAGCTCAGACAATTTTGGAAGGAAAAAAAAAAAAACTAGGGCACTTGCCCTACCACCTTGTAAATCAAAACACCTTGTAAAGCCATAATAACTAAAGGTGAGAACACTTATGTCAACACCCACTTCACAAAGCTGTTACAAGAATCACATTATAAGGTCTACATGAAAAATGCTTTGTTGACTGTAAAACGCCGTCAGGGTGTGAGTCAGTACAGAGGACAAAGATGTACATTGCATCTCTGAGCTACAGTGCTTCCTCCAGCAGTGAAATTAATGACGTTGACTTCTTTGCTCCGTACCTGCCGTAAATCTTCCCGTGAGCAGGGTCAAGGGAGGGCAGGAAAGAAGCATGAAAATCGTCCACTTGGAAGGAGTCCCAGAGGTTATTATTCCAGTCTCCCACTCTGAGGAGGAGTCCTACCTACAAATTCCAGCCCCAGGTGGCCATCCTGTCTCGGCCTGAACACTTTCCATGATGGAAGGGTTGCTCCCTCTCAAAGCCTGTTGGTCCATGGGCAGGCAGCAGGAATCGTTACAGATGGAGCTGGAAGCAGACTCACTCCAACCTTTCCCACTTGCCTTAGTTCAACCTTCAAGAACAACACAAAACAAATTCATTCCCTTGGTCACCAGGGCCTTTCCCTGGCATAAACATTCTCAGCTTTTTAACTGTCCCTCTAAGACCCTTCCCCAAACAGGCTGACCTTCCTGGGGTGCCTACTCCTTTGTCAATACTCTTCTCAAATCTTGTGTAACCTCTCTGCCCCACCTCCGAACAGAAACAGGAATGAATCGATTTAAACAAAGTAAGGCATAGTCCTAAAACAATGGATTACCGATGAAAACTATGTTTTCAACGAATATATAATGAGTTGGGGGGAGGGATTTAGGATATGATGTTAATTTTAAAAAAGAGACTATAAACTCTACCTAAGCTACACTGTAAATTCTTCCTTCCATAGGCCTCCATCTCACACAAAGAAAGACTTGAAGGACACACGAAAGCTAGTAATTATCCTGAAATGGTGACAATTAGATCATTTTTGTTTTCTCCTTTTCAACTTCCTACATTTCTAGGTTTTCTACTACAACTGTACTTTTCTTTCGCAATTAAAAAAAAATTACAGAGGCCCACGCAGCTGAATGTGGAGGAGAAACACGGCGCTTGGAACAACCCGGGTGCTGTGATGCAGGTGGCCCGTGGCACGCTCACATCTTGGTGTGGCTGTGACAAACATCAGTATTTTTGCAGCCACATCAGAATTTTGGGCTCACACTGAGTTTTTTGTTAACTAAAATCATTAAAAAAAAATTTTTTTTTCACATGAATTCTTTGTCAATAGTTTGAGTAACTGAGTCGTTGTTTTTTGAAAATCAAAATGAAAATCTTTCCCCCATTAAATTCCACGTATTTGTTTTGGCTCCTTGCTCAGCAAACTGTATCCTGCTGAGTATTACTTTTGTGTCTCCATCTTATATCAACTCTCATTTATCTGTTGGCGTATCGGACACGTCACTGAAAGGTATTTAGCAGAACCAGTCCCCACACAAGGATCGGAGGCTTCTGGCCCTGTGCCCGCTTTCTTTGGATGACTCAGCTCAATCCTTCAGTGCTTTCTCTGTACACTGGTTTGCCTAGCTGTGCCTTTCCCCAGCTGGAGATCATCTCTAATCCTTACCTATCCATCTTACCGTAAGAAACTTTGCCCAAACCCCTGCTGAAAGACTCAGTACCTCTGGGAAAACCTGGTGGGTTTTGGTAAGCATTCAAAAAAGAAAAAACTGTGAAATGATGTTCAAGTTGTCATTAGACCATAAAGAAGGCTGAGCACCAAAGAAATGATGCTTTCGAACTGTGAGAGTCCCTTGAACAGCAAGGAGATCCAACCAGTCAATCCTAAAGGAAATCAACCCTGAATATTCATTAGAAAGATTGGTGGTGAAACTGAAGATCCGATACTTTGGTCATCTGATGTGAAGAGTTGACTCATTGGGAAAGACCTTGATGCTGGGAAAGATTGAAGGCAAGAAGAGAAGGGGACAACAGAGGATGAGTTGGTTGGATGGCATCACTGACTCAATGGACATGAGTCTGAGCAAACTCCAGGAGATAGTGAAGGACAGGGAAGCCTGACGTGCTGTAATCCACGGAGTGGCAAAGAGTTGGGCACGACTGAGCGACTAACGTTTTTGAAGCGATTACAAGCTAACTCTTGAAAACCCAGGTTAAGGTTTGCTGGGGCTCAAAGGTAAACTCAACAGTGAAGACTTCCCAGAACCTACAGCTTCCCCCTGATGACAACTGGGACTGCCTCTCATCCCAAATCCCTTGGCACCACTCCTGAGAGATTCCTGACAATGATTCTGCGACGAAATCTTCAGGTTCTTTCTTCCTTGGGGATGAACTGTGCCAGGGCCTGGAGATCTGAGCTCATGTAAAGAGACTGGGCATTTATTGTCCTCAGGGCTTCAAGCCTGGGGCTGCCGTTTCCTCTTAACCAGGTTGAAGATCTTCCTGGAGACAGAGGAGATGGCAGCTGGGTAGAAGGGGAACTGCTCTGCTTTTATCTGTCATCTGCTAGCATTACCCCACCTGCCCCAAGCACGGGACTTGGCCCTTCCTTGTTCTCCCAGCTCAAAGTACACTCACGCAAAGCTCTTCTCACTGTTTCAGAGCGCTTTTTGCAAGTCCCAGCTAGATCCTGAGTCCCAGCCTTGCTAGCACCATGGCTGGACACCCATGATAGTTTTTGCTGTTCTTCTCTGGCTCTGTGTTTCTCTCTTGCACTTTTGGGAAGTTTCTTTCAGAACCTGATGCTTCTGAAGGGCTTCCTTTGCTAACTCTGGGTCTTCCCTCTGCTTTATCATCGAGATCACAGGCGGTTGTACTGTCAGAATTTAATTTCGGGAAGATTTTTTTTTTTTAAGTTGAAGTATTTGGACAGCAAGGAGATCAAACCAGATAATCCTAAAGGAAATAAGTCCTAAATATTCATTGGAAGAACTGATGCTGAAGGTAAAGCTCCAATACTTTGGCCACCTGATTCAAAGAACTGACTTATTGGGAAAGACTCTGATGCTGGGAAGGACTGAGGGCAGGAGGAGAAGGGGACGAGAAGGGATGAGATGGTTGGATGGCATCACCGACTTGATGGACAAGAGTTTGAGCAAGCTCCAGAAGCTGGTGATGAACAGGGAAGCCTGGTGTGCTGCAGTCCATAGGGTCACAAAGAGTCGGACACGACTGAGCAACTGAACTGAACTGATAGTAGATTTACAATGCTGTGTTAGTTTCAGGTGTACAGCAGAGTAATTCAGTTGTAATATATATGTATACAGTCTTTTCAGATTCTTTTTCATTATAGTTTATTATAAGACATTAAATGTAGTTTCCTATAGTATACAGTAGGACCTTGTTGTGTATCTATTTTATATAATGTATATCTGCTAACCCCAATCTCCTAATTCATCCCTCCCCATCCCCTTTCCCCTTTGTTTTCTATGTCTGTAAGTCTTTTTCTGTTTTGTAAACAACAGAAACACTTGTATCATTTTTTTACAAGATCATCTGTATCATTATTTTAGATTCCACATATAAGTGATTTCATATGATATGGACTTACTTCATATAATATTCAAGTAAGTGACATCATATGATATTGACTGACTTACTTCACTTATGATGAAAACCTCTAGCTTCATCCACGTTGCTGCAAATAGCATTACTTCATTCTTTTTTATGATTAACAGTCCATCATATATGTATATGTATTATCACATCTCCTTTATCCATTCCTCTGTCTATGGACATTTGAATTGCTGGAAGAACGTTTCTTTAATACATCTTCTGTTCTTTTACCCTTTAAACAGTGAAACGCTAGCATAATAAAGCAAGACACAGGAGCAACGGCAAATTAGAAGCTCCCCTTGAGGTTTGCTTCTCTTCACAGATGCACACGAGGTCTGCTGAACCACTAGGACTGGGCACTTAGGCTTCTCATGGTCCATTTTCCCAGAAAAACATATGATGAATGATGAAAAATGATGCTTCACTTGCTTCAAATAAGAATGTGGAGGAGCTATTCCTTCCTATTTATTGTGCATCAAGAAAGAGGGGAAAAGGCAGAGATGGAGGAAGAGGGGAAATTAGTATTGGGTACCAACCTCCTGGTTTCATTTACTCTTCATATCAATCCTGGAAGCACTGTCTCAATTTTATAGATGGAAAAATGAAACTTAAGTTACTTGAAATAACTTTGTGATCCAGTAGGCAGAGCCAAGGGTTGAACCCAATCAGTATGATGCTAAAGCTCATGCTTTTTCCTACATAACAGGTGGTAGGTAAGTAAGCAGCTCGCAGGACAATCCAGACCAGAGATGTGTGTGTGTGTGTGTATGTGTGTGTTTGGACAACTGGTATTTAAATTTTTTTGAGTATATTGCCAACATTTATATTACATGCCCCCTTTCTCCCCACTCCCGTGTCTGCAAGTCCTTTTTCTACATCTGAGTCTCTGTTCCTGCCTTGAAAATAGATTCATCTGTGCCATCTTTCTAGATTCCACATATGTGTGTTAATATACAATATTTTGCTTTTCTCTTTCTGACTTACTGCACTCTGTATGACAGATTCTAGGTCCATCCACGTCTTTACAAATGACCCAATTTCGTTCCTTTTAATGGCTGAGTAGTAGTCCATTGTTTTCCCACATACTTGTAAATCTGGATGGAAACGTGTGTCTCTGGGGGGTGTTCTAACAGGGCTCTATTCAGTGTGAGAAGTCTGACAATTACCTCCTGGGGATGCCGCCTTCGAGGCTAGACTTTGCAACCCTAGGGGAATAATAACACATTGTGCTTTGGGTCTTAAAACACCTTCTTAGAAGCACCTCACAAAGACCTTCATGGATGCACAGACTCAAGACCTTTAGCCACAGTAGACAGAACTGCTTCACGCCCCCTCCTTCCAGGCATGTCTCTGCTGTTCTTAGGGAAATTTCTATTGATTGGAGCTCAAGTACCAGTGAATACTCTGGGAAAGGATTTCTGAAATGGCAATCCACTCCAGTACTATTGCCTGGAAAATCCCATGGACAGAGGAGTCTTGTAGGCTAGTCTATGGGGCCGCAAAGATTTGGACACAACTGAGCGACTTCACTTCACTTCACTTCACTTACATTTTAAAGATGCTTGTATTTGTTTATTTATTTACTTATGTTGTTGTTTGGTTGCTACATTGTGTTCAACTCTTCTTGACCCCATGGACTGGAGCCTGACAGGCTCGTCTGTCCCTGGATTTACCAGTCAAGAATACTGGAGTGGGTTGCCATGCCCTTCTCCAGGATCTTCCTCCTTCTTGACCCAGGGATCAGACCTGCATCTCCTGCATTGGCAGGCATATTCTTTACCCCTGAGCCACCAGAGAAAGAAAGAAAGAAAATAAAGTGAAGTTGCTCAGTCATGTCTGGAATACAACCTACTAGGCTCCTCTGTCCATGGGATTTTCCAGGGCAGAGTACTTTAGTGGGTTGCCATTTCCTTCTTCAGGGATTGAACCTGGGTCTCCCACATTGTAGGCAGACATTTTACCATCTGAGCCACCAGGGAAGCCTTAATTTAAGCATTGACTAATTTATTCATCAATTCATTAAAGTGGAGAAAATAAAGTTTAAAAAAAAAACACTTAAGGTAACAGCCATTTTCATGTAATAAACTAAATATTGCTGGAATATCCCTGGTGGTCAGTGGTTAAGACTTTGCCTTCCAATGCAGGGGGCTTCCTGGTGGCTCAAATGGTAAAGAATCTGCCTTCAATGCAGGAGAGCCAGGTTTCCCTGGGCCAGGAAGATCCCCTAGGGGAGGGAATGGCTACCCACTCCAGTATTCTTGTCTGGAGAATTCCATGAACATAGAAGCCTGGTGGGCTACAGTCTTTGAGATAGCAAAGAGCTGAACATGACTGAGCGACTAACACTTTCACTTTCCAATGCAAAGGTTGCAGGTTTGATCCCTGGTTGTGGAACTAAAATCCCATCTACCTCATGGCCAAAACCCAAAACATAAAACAGAAGCAATATTGCAACAAACTCAGTAAAGACTTTAAAACATGACTTGCATAAAAAATTCTGAAAAAGAAAAAAAGTCCAGATATTGCTGATAGTACGTGAAATATGCCAGTCTTGGGCTTGACATGCAAGATCAGATTTAATCTTCAGAACAAACAGATGAGGTAGGCGTTTACTGTCCCTGTTTGATGAATGCACAGAAGGAAGTTCAGAGACATTCATGGGCTCAAAACCAAGAGCTGGTAAAGGGCAGAGCCAGGGTCCCAAGCCCCAACTGCTCCCCTGAATACTTGTTTCTAAATCTTGATAACCCTTGATGGTGCTTAATGAGCAATTTTTTTCTTGTGGCCACCATGGTGATGAGAAGGGCATAAATCCTGCATCATTCCTTCTCCTCCTGCACCAGTGATGCCCTAGTTCCAGGAGGCCCTGGACCACTTGCATGCCTCAGCCTCAGGAGAACCTCTGGGGGTGGAAGGAGGCAGGAACAGAGCTCCCTGCTGGTGGGAGGCCAGCTGTGCAGACACTCAGGAGCTCCCAAGTCCATCCTGGGGTCCCTGAAGTGTGAGGTTAGCCTCTGTTTGCTCAGGAGGAAGGAGACTGTGATCTCACCCACCTCCCTGGAAAGGTCCAGCCGGGGAGTGGGCAGAAAGGAGCTCTCCTTCCCAGGCATTGGAGACCAAGCCGGAGGAGAAAGGGAGGAACCGTGTAGCAGCCAGGATCCAGGCGAGGGGCTGCCAGGAATTTGAGGGCTGGGGGTGGGGTGGGGTGAGGGTCAGGGGTTCATGCATGGGAGGGATAAGGTTGGCTTCCCAGGCATAGGGTTTCCCAGGGAAAGCACTTCCTCCGCTCCAAGTGACAAGGTGAGCAGTGGTGTTTGGGAACTAGAGGAGCTGCTGCTTAGGTGCTCTATTTTCTGGATGATTGCTACATGAAAGGCTCCCGGGTGCAGGAGTCTATGTTCCCACGCCCGACGATCCATCCAGCAGCCCATATGGCCAGGCTGTTCCTTCACACACTTTTACTTTTGGTTTCCTGGAAGGAGTTCCAGTGTTATCATTCTGTTTAACAGTTATAAACACTCCCATTTATTACGAGCTTCCTAAGCACCGGCTTTTACTTCTCTTTGCCTGGGAAATTTGTGCTTATCACCTCCAAGCAGGGCAATGAAGGTGCTGTGCAAACACTGCTTTACAAGCAGGGAGTGACTTGTTGGTTTGCAACTTTCATTTTAACTGTAAGCGCCAGGACCTCCCAGTCCCTGGTTTCCTCCTGAATATGGAAGACTCCCCTTAAGGCAGAGGCAGTAACCCCTAGTGAAGTGGGAGAGCCTTTTTTCCCATCTGTTGTTGTGGGGGGGGGTCTCAGGAGCATGGAGAAGGGGTTTGCTAGTAAGGCCCAGGACATGGCTGCAAGAACAAAGATGTTCACGCCCCCTAAGCTCTGGGCCATCGGCTCACAGGCCCCTATCACAGCTGTTCTTATATCACAGGTATTCTCTCTTTATCCAGCAGCCTCTCCCTCAGCATCATGAATGCCTTGCAAGCAAAGTCTGTGTCTCTTTTCTCTATTTCTACATCCCCAACACCACGTCCTCAGCAGCCCTTGGTTCATGGTGGATGCCCAGTGCGTGTGTCTCTGACATGCTTTGTGAGCTTATGAGTAACTCGTTTGGGGAAAGACTTTATTTTTCCTCTGTTCCATCTCATCCCAAGTCTTCTCTCACATCCCTGGTACTTTTATGACAGTGGTGTGATTCTGAAGTGTTCTGTTAAGATTACCCGTTACAGTTTACAATTTACTCTTGGACAAGAATTTCACAGATGGGAGGGGGAGCCTTTCCACATGTGAGCATTTTTGCACAATCCATGTCTGCTGGAATATATATTGGTACTGATGTAGGACACACAGAAGTAGTTTCTCTCTTCCTAAGAAATGCAACTGCACTATTTATCAGATAAAGTATAAACCTGGCGTCTGACACAAAGCTTTAGGTTGTGTTGGTCAGTGCAGGGAAGGTTGGATTAGCTCAGGCACCGATGAGTCAGCTGCCGTCCTGAGTCATTCTGTACATTCAACAACTTTCCTTCAATCCCTAATCTGCACTGGCTTCGGGAGGAAAGTGAACCAGTTTTGCCTTTGTTATCAGCTGTGCACTAGAGTCCTTTTCTTGTCTTAAAATATAAGAAGACACCAAGTGTTTAACTACCTGAGCTCACCTTTCCACGACTCCTAAGGTGAAAAAGGTGCTTCCACCATGCTAGGTAATTACCTCAATGTTCTGATTAGGGAAAACTGATAAGGGCCTGGAATTCATGCAACATCCACTTTGGTTTATTGAGTTCTCTGGGCAGTGCCCAACCAGGGTAAAGCAATAACTCTACAGTTCAGCATGTCTGATGTCACCCCCAGATGTCACAAGCATTGTCAGGACGAAGAGACAGATGATGTGTACTGAGAATAGCAGAAATTTAGAGGAAGAACAGTCTGGGGCTGCGAGTGGGGAGGGAACACTTCCTGAAGGAAATGGGCACTGAACTGGGTCTTAAAGGAAGCGCAGGATCTGAGCGGGGTGGCTGGAAATACCAGTCCACCATGGGGAAGAGACCTTAGGAAAAGGCCGGGACGGGGGGTGCACACACATGACCACCGAGTGGTCATGCCCATCTGAATGGAGAGAAAACCGGTACCCAGGGGAGGAGGAGGAGGAGACACAGGCAGGATGAGACATCGGGCCAGGTATGTCAGTTCTAAGGGCCACACTAAGGTGTTTGGATTCTAAACCACATTGTAGCTTCAAAACCACAATGACAAGAGAAAAGAGGACCTAACTTCTAGAGTTGTTGATGGACAGGGAAGCCTGGTGTGCTGCAAGTCCATGGGGTCACAAAGAGTCGGACATGAATGAGTGACTAAACTGAACTGAACTTATAGCACAGGGAACTATACTCAATATTTTGTAATAACCTAACAGGGAAAATGATCTGAAAAAGTTATCTATCTATGGAGTGGAGTGTTAGTTGCTCAGTTGTGTCTGACTCTTTATGACCTAATGAACTGTAGCTCACCAGGCTCCTCTGTCCATGGGATTCTCCAGGCAAGAACACTGGAGTAGGTTGCCATGCCCTCCTCCAGGGGATCTTCCTCACCCAGGGATCGAACCAGTATCTCCTGCATTGCAGGCAGATTCTTTACTGTCTGAGTCACAGGGAACCCTGTCTCTCCATCTATCTATATCTGAGTCACTGTACTATACACCTGAAGCTAACACAACGTTGTGAATTAGACTCACAGACTTAGAGAATGAATGCATGGTTACTGGGGAGAAGGGTGGTGGGGAGGGATAGATTGGGACCTTGGGATGGACTTGTACATGCTGCTAGATTTAACATGGATAACCAACAAACACTTACTGTACAGCACAGGGAAAATGGCTCAATATCACGTAACAGCCGAAATGGGAAAAATATTTGAAAAAGAACAGATACATGTATATGTATAAGTGAACCACTTTGCTGTGAATCCGGAGCTAACATAACATTGCTAATCAGCTATGTTCCAATATAAGATAAAACGTTAAGAGAATAAATCAACTATTCTTCAATTTTAAAAAGAGTAGAGCAAATTTTATTGAGAGGACACTGAAAGACAAGGCAAATGAGAACAACTCGTTAGAAAATGTTTGATTGCCTGAAACAAAACAGAGACCATCAGACCTTGAAGGGGCCTTCAACTTCATCTGATCCAAATGCCTGATTTCCCAGATGGGGAAATTTCAGCTGAAATAAAACCAAAACCTGCCCACGCGCACTCAGCGGATAAAGGGAAAAGCCAAAGCTAGAAACCAGTGTGGTGTTTTTTCACCTCCCCCCCACCCTTAATAAATTCAAATCTCCAGACGTAGACAAATCACATCCCACGTTGCTCAAAGAACTCACAGAACCCTTGTCAATAATCTTTGAAAAAGCATGGAGAATAGCAGAACTGTTAAGAGACAAGAGAAGAACAAAGTTGTCCCGATTCTCAAAAAAAAAAAAAAAAAAAACCATGGGGAAGGGAAGGGGCACATTATAAAAACGATAAGCTAGTCAGCTTGACAATTATCCCTGGCAGAATTCTAGAACAGAATTTTAAAAAGCTATTTACTCCACAAACATTATTATAATGATAGAAACGAAGGGGGAAATAACCCACAATTTGACCACTTTAACCCATCAACTGAACAGAGTGTTAAGTAGACTCTTTGTAAGTCTTTAGAAAAGGAGAGATCACTCAGAGCCAACCCGAAATCTCAGGAAACAAAACACGTCTTCATTTATTTCTTTTTTGATAGGGATGTTAGACTGGTAGAAAGCAGTGGCGTCAAAACCATGCTTGCTTTCAGCATGGCGCTTGACAGGATCCATCATAATCTTTGTGGGTGAGACGTGAGCTGGCTCACAGCCAGTGGGAACAGCCATGGCTGGGGTAAGGACTGTACCTAAAGACTGCTGATTAGTGTGTACATCAGACGCTATGGTGCTGAGCCACAGAGGTCTCTCTTTATTCCTCCCTGAGAGCAATATTCAGTATTTTTGTCTGTGTCTTAAAGGAGATGTTTATCTGATCTTCATATGACATGGACAAGAGGGAATAGCTAGTACGAAGGACCCTCGCTGTGTTCTGTGAATTGTGTTACTTATACTTTTCCCACAAAATGATCACATTTCCATCGAACCACCCCTGGGGGGCAGATGGGAATGTGATCTGTTTCTGAGATGAGGAAATTGATGATCTGAGATGAGTCATGTGCTTAAGAAGACACAGCTCTCAGGAGAGCAGGAACAAAACTTTGAATCCAGGGATGTCTGGTACCAGAGTTGGGATGAAATGATCGTGTGTCATTTCGACAGACCACAGCTTTGAGATTAAATCCACGCAGTATCACAGAGCCCAACATCCGCATTTTAATTCTAAAGATCAATTGCGTATGCAAGGATTGGATTGATGGGGCCTACCACACCCACGGAAATGACCTGGGGGGGTTTTAGTTGCCCCCAGGCTCCAAAGGAAAAACAGTAAAGAGAGTTAACCAAATTTGGCTGCATTTATTGGTACATCATATTTAAATCAAGACAGCTCATGGTCCCACTGCAGAGAAAGGTAACTAAGAGAGATGCAGAAGCTCTGTTACATGAAATATAGTTGAAAAAAACTGACACTGTTGTAGGCTGAGGAGGCCTAAACCATCCCATATTGAAGGAGAAGCCATTAAAAAAAAAAAGTTTAGTTCATTCTGCATTGCTCTAAAAGGCAGAACAGGGATGTATGTGTTAAAAAGGGCCAGGAGACGCATGAGTTAAAAAGGGCCCGGAGAAGGCAATGGCACCCCACTCCAGTACTTTTGCCTGGAAAATCCCATGGACGGAGGAGCCTGGTAGGCTGCAGTCCATGAGGTCGCTAAGAGTCAGACACGACTGAGCGACTTCCCTTTGCTTTTCACTTTCATGAATTGGAGAAGGAAATGGCAACCCACTCCGGTGTTCTTACCTGGAGAATCCCAGGGACGGGGGAGCCTGGTGGGCTACCGTCTATGGGGTCGCACAGAGTCGGACTCGACTGAAGCGACTTAGCAGCAGCAGCAGCAGCAGCAGCAGCAGCAGCAGCAGCAGCAGCAGCAGCAGCAGCAGCAGGGTTTGGCTTAATCTGAGAATGAATTTTCTAACTATTGGAACTGTCTGGAAATAGAAGACAGCCGTCAGTTTGCCCATGACAGTTTAAAGACTGGACAAGCCCTTGTTAAAGTGGAAGAGGTTATGGTGGGAGCTGAGAGGGAGACAGAGGCCGTGCCTGTGCCCCTCCAAATCCAAAATCTGACCCTACTTGTTTTTTCTGAGTCGCTAAGTCCTGTCCAGTTCTAGTGAAATATTCCTCAGACGACCCACCAGATAAATCCTTGCACAGATCTAGATTTGTTAAAACAATATGGTTTCTTGGGAAGAAAGAGAGGTCCTACTCTAATTCCTAATTTAATTTGGGGATACCTGAATTCCGTGGTGGCTCAGATGGTAACGAATACGCCTGCAATGCAAGAGACCTGGGTTTGATCCCTGGGTCGGGAAGGTTCCCTGGAGAAGGGAATGGCAACCCACTCCATATTCTTGCCTGAAAAATCCCATGGACAGAGGAGCCTGGTAGGCTACAGACACGACTGAGCGACTGAATTCACATCAGCATCATCTCATTGGTAAAGACACGTCCATATCAGAATAAGAATCTAAAATTTATCACCTTTGATCATCGTTAAGTCTCCTGACCACTCATGTTTGTTTTGGACACTACATAATTAGAGAGATTTATAGTTCTTAAATTTAAAGTATTTATAGCATACTTTTACCCCTACGTTTATTTCCTTCTGCTTTCATTCAGTCTTGACTATTTGGCTGATTCAGGGTAAAGCTGTACAGTTAGATTACTGTTACTCCAGAAAGCCATTCTGACATGTGCTTGACAAAAGCTGATCTTGGTCATCCAGAAACAAAGGAATTCTCTGGCTTATAGGAAGTTCGTGCTCACATTTTAAAATCAGAGCCATTTCTTGCTTGTCTGCCAGCGCCACCTAGTGGGGCTCTGAGTACATTTTTCCCAGCCCAGGAGTAAAAAACCCAGTTTGGAAAGATCTATGTGGGATCTTCGGAGAAGGCAATGGTACCCCACTCCAGTACTCCCGCCTGCGAAATTCCATGGGCGGAGGAGCCTGGTAGGCTGCAGTCCATGGGGTCGCAAAGAGTCGGACACGACTGAGTGACTTCACTTTCACTTTTCACTTTCATGCACTGGAGAAGGAAATGGCAACCCACTCCAGTGTTCTTGCCTGGGAGAATCCCAGGGACGGGGGAGCCTGGTGGGCTACCGTCTATGGGGTCGCACAGAGTCGGACACAACTGAAGTGACTTAGCGGTAGCATGTGGGATCATCATTCCTTTCTGGACCTCAGACTATTTGGGGTGGAAGAAACCTCTAGGGGTCAATATTTAATATCCCTGTATTATCTAGGTGGACCTTCCCCAAGATCCTACCCAGAGATACCAATTGTAGTCTAGTCCCCAGGTAGATTCTTTACTGTCTGAGCCACCGGGAAACCCTAAAAGGAATGCACAGGTGACAGGATTCAAACCTGCTCAGGGAGACCCCAGTGGATTTCTAGCTCATTTACTTAACCACTTTGCCATGACTACAGAAGCCTAGTCCCCAGAGTGAGCATTAATCCTAAAGACCAGAGCCCCCAGGAAAAAGGAAAACAAACAAATTGAAAAAGAGATCATAGTGAATTTTTTCCTGTCTGTTTCCTTTGCATTTCACTTTTTTTTTTTTATTTTTTTATTTTTTTAAGAAATCAGGGCAGATTAAGACTTGATGCAAAGACTTGTGACCTGGGACTTGCAGAGGTTCACAGAGCCTCAGCAAATGGAACCGGACCAGATGGAAAAATACACAAATACCTTACAAAGCGGGGTAAGAACTTAATTCTTTTCAGGATTTTGATTTTTGAGAAGTGGTTGCTGGGCAGATCTTGCTCAGCTCTATGCCAGTGATGAGACTTGTCTTAAGTCATTTCATACTTAATCCACTGTGCTTTCAAGAAAAGGATATCATGTGCATTCTTGTTCTAGTTTCAGGATTATTCAGGATTGAGGATAATGTTAAGGATATTCTATCAAAGAAAGAGTCCTTTGGATTGCAAGATCAAACCAGTCAATCCAAAAGGAAGTCAACCCTGAATATTCATTGGAAAGCCTGATGCTAAAGCTGAAGCTCCAATACTTTGGCCACTTGATGCAAAGAGCTGACTCACTGGAAAGTATCTTGATGCTGGGAAAGGTGGAAGGCAGGAGGAGAAGGGGGTGACAGAGGATGACGTGGTTTTGAATGGCAACATCGACACCATGGACATGAATTTGAACAAACTCCCGGAGACCGTAAAGGACAGGGGAGCCTGGTGTGCTGCAGTCCACGGGGTCACAAAGAGCTGGACGCGACTTAGCGATTAAACATCAACCAGGGACCCGGCCCATGGGACCTGAGAACTGGAAGGGTAAGAGCTTCCTTGTTGCTTTTAGATGCACGAGTGAGTCAAAGCAAGGTGATCTGGAGCAGAAAACTGGCCACTCCTGACTCTCAGCTACTTCCTGTCCCTCAAATCCTTTGGATGGTTCATCTCTGTACTTTATGTCTCTTATCACATCTTACACGGGGCTCTCTTTAGTCTCCTCTGGCAAATGAAAAGTTCCTCAAAGGCTCGGGATGTATGTTTTGCTTCCTGTGTCTCTTGGCTGACTTACCTGGGCTCAGTATCTGGTTTATCTCCCTAGGGCATCAAATCATGGACTGTGAGGGCTGGCGGCCACCTTGAAGATTACCGGGTCCACTATCTCTTCTCAGCTCAAGAGGGATGTGACTTGCTTCAAGTCCGTCACTCAGCTCATTGGAACCTGAACTGGGATCAGCCTCTGCATCTTCTGACTGTTCTGGACATTAACACAGCAGGTTCAATAGTGGAAGGGAGGGAGGAGCCTTCCCACCCCCAATGGAGAGCAGCCAGCCACCAGCAAGAAACTTCCCAAACCATCATGGATACAAATATTGCCTTCTGCTCTATAATATGTACATGTTTGTTTTAGCATGAAAATGTTAGAGTATCTTTTTTTTTTTCTCATGAGGAAACTTGGTGCTGAAAGTACAATGAGAAAGAGTTGTTTGTCTTCCTTAGCATCATGTTACAAGCCTCAGAGTCAAAACAAAGTTGTGACGTTGTGCTTAGGATTGAGGAACCCTGAACATCTTCCTGAGTGTGGTTCTGGGTTCCTGAGGATAGAGGTCAGAAGGAGGGTAAACCAGGGAGGGGAAAGCCAAGATGCTATCTTTTGAAAAAATTAATTGTTTAAACAGCTTTATTGAGATGTAATTCACATACCATACAACCCCTCCATTTAAATTGCATAATTGAATGGCTTTGGGGATAAAGGTGCTTTGTCTTGAGTGAATAGCTGCAAAGACACACCCCCACACAGCACCTGTTAGAATAGAAGGAAAAGCAAGGTGTAGTTTTTTTTTTTAATTCCATTTATACTCCATCCTGCCCCTCGTGATCTGTAATTGTTGTTTAGTTGCTAAGTCATGTCCAACTTTTTGTGACCCCATGGACTGCAGCACCCCAGGCTCCCCTGTCCATCACTATCTATCTCCTAGAGTTGGCTCAAATTTATGTCCACTGAGTCGGTGGTGCCATCCAACCATCTCATCCTCTGTCGCACTCTTCTCCACCTACCCTCAGTCTTTCCCAGCATCAGGGTTCTTTCCAGTGAGTCAGCTCTTCCCATCAGGTGGCCAAAATAGTGAAGCTTCAGCTTCAGCATCAGTCCTTCCAATGAATATTCAGGGTTGACNTGAGTCGGTGGTGCCATCCAACCATCTCATCCTCTGTCGCACTCTTCTCCACCTACCCTCAGTCTTTCCCAGCATCAGGGTTCTTTCCAGTGAGTCAGCTCTTCCCATCAGGTGGCCAAAATAGTGAAGCTTCAGCTTCAGCATCAGTCCTTCCAATGAATATTCAGGGTTGACTTCCTTTAGGATTGACTGATTTGATCTTCTTGTTGTCCAAGGAACTCTCAAGAGTCTTGTCCAGCACCACAGTTCAAAAACATCAGTTCTTCAGTGCTCAGCCTTCTTTAAGGTCCAACTCTCACTTCCCTACATTACTGTAGGAAAAAACTATAGCTTTGACTAGACGGACCTTTGTCGGCCAAGTGATGTCTCTGTTTTTTAATAGGCTGTCTAGGTTTGTCGTCCTGGAGAAGGGATGGGCTCCCCACGCCAATATTCTTGGACTTCCCTCATGGCTTAGTTGGTCAAGAATCTGTCTGCAATGAGCGAGACCTGGGTTCGATCTCTGGGTTGGGAAGATCCCCTAGAAGAGGGCATGACAACCCACTCCAATATTCTTGCCTAGAGAATTTCTATGGACCGAGGTGTCTGGTGGGCTGCAGTCTATGGGGTCGAAAAGAGTCAGACACGACTGAGGCACTAAGTAGAGCACAGCACAGGTTTGTCTTAGCTCTCCTTCCAAGGAGCAGGCGTGATCTGTAGGGCATTATTAATCCATAGAGGCACCCCTTCACTGCTCCTCAACCACTCCTCCCAAACTAACAGAAACTCTATCCACATTCACTTGATTTGCTGGGCAGAGACAATGGTCTCAGTGATGAACTTGCAGGAAAGAAGAGTTCTTGAGTTGATGGGAAAGGGAGCAAAGGGACAGGAAGAGGGTGGTAGGTGATAAAGCAGGGAGAAACACTGCTTTTGAAAAGAAAAAGAAAAAAGAACATACATTTATCCTAGGGCAGTACTTGAATGCCAGTTGTGACTGGATGGCCAAAGCAGGTGGCAGAAGCAGACGACTGGAACCAACAGCAGTGGTCAGGAGCGCGATACTGAAGTCAGGCACCGAGGCTTGGATCCTTGCTCTTGGGCAGGTCAAATGAAATCTCTGTGCCTTAATTTCCTTTCACATAAAAGGGGGTAAAGGCAGTGCCTAATGAATAGGGCTGCTGTGTGAATTCTATTTGTCAATTACATATTATAAACAGCTTTAAACAGTGTCAGGCCCATTCTTGCTGTTATACCAGGGCCTGTTCCATCTGCGGCCCTTCTACACACACACACACAGACATGCACACATGCACACACACTCCTTAGGAATTCTGACTGGCTGTTCCCTCTACATGGAACCCTCTTTGCCGGGGTACCATTCAACTTGCTCCCTGACCTCCTCAAATGTTGCTTTCTTAATGAAGACCATCCTGAATGCTCTCAATATCCTTTACTCTTAACCATGTTTCTTGAGCTGTTGTCACATTACAGCATACCATACAGTGTGTTTACTTATTACATTATAGTATCTGTGGCCACCTCTCACCATCCCTCCCCAGCCTCAAGCCAGGCCTCCAACCTTCCCCAGCATGTAAATTCCACAAAGGTAGGAATTTCCCTCTGTTTTGTTCCCTGGTACATCCTAAGAGGCTAGAAGCCTGTGCCTGAAATATGGAGGGAGCTTGCTAAATATTTGTTGAATGAAGAACTGAAGAGCAACTCATATTAGATAATCTGCCATGGTTTCCTGACCTCCCTGAACGTGATTCTTAAGAACTGGAGAAAGTTCCTGGGTCAAGGTCCCCCGTGTCTGTGGTGAGCTGAGCGCAGGCAGGACACGCTCCAGCTGTCCTTTCTGCCACTCGAGGCTTGTCCTTGGTTCCCTCCTAATTTTACAAAGGATTTCTTATAGACATCCTTTCTGCTTTTAAACGCAAAGCTTCTCACACTGAGTCATGTCTGTGGTCTCTTTCTGGATCACCCTCATTAAGTCCTTTTTGACAGAGTGATGACCCAAACCCCGGAGTGGCGTTCCTGGAAGAAGAACCCCGGCCAGGAATGTCACAGCCTCAGAGGCTTTTTTCAGAGTTCTCCATCCTCTAATTAGGATGGTCGCTCATCTCAGCTGCCGCTTTGGGCCCGCGGCTGTGAGCTGCATGCTGATGTCCATTGCTGTGCCTGCATCATTTCCCCCAGCAGCCAAGGGTAATCATCAGCGGGATTTTCGAGACAGCCTTTCCATTTAGTGTGAGTGAATTACTTCATGCTGCATTTTTTTTTCAGTTGAATTTAATTCTTTGTTCTGTTTCCTAATTAGGAAGATTTATGGGATTCGTTCTGATTTTTTGGAAAAAAAATTTTTTTAAAGATCCTTCCCAGGGATACTTATCCCAGTTTTGACAAATGTTTCATCTGCTTATTTCACCTCTTAATTTCTGCTAGAGTTGTTAACTGTCAGACTCTGACAACGGGGCTGATTCTGTGACTGCCTCATTGTTGGCTCTTTTTCAGACGCAGGCTGGGTCTTTATATTCAGGGCCGATGGGCACAAATACAGCTCTTTCTCCCCTCACTCCTGGACCCTCTCGTGGCCCCTCATCCTCTCTCTGTCTCCTGCTTACCCTTTCTGTCAGATCCCACCGTCTCCCATATATTATACATTCCTAGTATGCTGGCCCCCATTTTTGGCTGTCCACGTGGCCCTTAAATATAAAATCAAGGACTTCCCTGGTGGTCCAGTGCTTAAGACTTCGCTTCCAGTGGAGGGGTTGCAAGTTCAATACCTGGTTGGGGAACTAATATCCCACATGCCTTGCAGCCGAAAAAACCCAAAATGTAAAACAGAGGTGATAGTGTAACAAAGTCAAGAAAGACTTTTTTTAAATGGTCCACATAAATAAATTTTAAAAATATATATAAATAATCAGTTATAAAAATACCATTAAAATCAGTTCAGTTCAGTCGCTCAGTCATGTCCGACTCTTTTCGACCCCATGAATCGAAGCACGCCAGGCCTCCCTGTCCATCACCATCTCCCGGAGTTCACTCAGACTCACCTCCATCGAGTCCATGATGCCATCCAGCCATCTCATCCTCGGTCGTCCCCTTCTCCTCCCGCCCCCAATCCCTCCTAGCATCAGAGTCTTTTCCAATGAGTCAGCTTTTTGCATGAGGTGGCCAAAGTACTGGAGTTTCAGCTTTAGCATCATTCCTTCCAAAGAAATCCCAGGGTTGACCTTCTTCAGAATGGACTGGTTGGATCTCCTTGCAGTCCAAGGGACTCTCAAGAGTCTTCTCCAACACCACAGTTCAAAAGCATCGATTCTTCGGCGCTCAGCTTTCTTCACAGTCCGACTTTCACGTCCATACGTGACCACAGGAAAAACCATAGCCTTGACTAGGCGGACCTTAGTCAGCAAAGTAATGTCTCTGCTTTTGAATATACTATCCAGGTTGGTCATAACTTTTCTTCCAAGGAATAAGCGTCTTTTAATTTCATGGCTGCAGTCACCATCTGCAGTGATTTTGGAGCCCA
>SJYX01018482.1:772700-794389 GCA_006410675.1 Oreotragus oreotragus
TTGAAGGCTAGCTTGGAGAATTTTAAGCATTACATTGCTAGCGTGTGCTGCTGCTGCTAAGTCACTTCAGTCGTGTCCAATTCTGTGCGACCCCATAGACAGCAGCCCACCAGGCTTCCCCATCCCTGGGATTCTCCAGGCAAGAACACTGGAGTGGGTTGCCATTTCCTTCTCCAATGCATGAAAGTGAGAAGTGAAAGTGAAGTCGCTTGGTCGTGTCTGACCCTCAGCGCCCCCACAGACTGCAGCCTTCCAGGCTCCTCTGTCCATGGGATTTTCCAGGCAACACTACTGGAGTGGGGTGCCATTGCCTTCTCTGCTGGCGTGTGAGATGAGTGCAATTGTGCAGTAGTTTGAACATTCTTTGGCATTGCCTTTTTTTGGGATTGGAATGAAAACTGTCCTTTTCCAGTCCTGTGGCCACTGCTGAGTTTTCCAAATTTGCTGGTATATTGAATGCAGCACTTTCACAGCATCGTCTTTTAGGATTTGAAACAGCTCAGCTGGAACTTCATCACTTCCACTAGCTTTGTTTGTACTGATGCTCCCTAAGGCCCACTTGCACTCCAGGAAGTCTGACTCTAGGTGATGATCACACCATCGTGGTTATCTGGGTCATGAAGATCTCTTTTGCATAGTTCTGTGTATTCTTGCCACCTCTTCTTAATATCTTCTGCTTCTGTTAGATCCATAGTGTTTTTGTCCTTTATTGTGCCCATCTTTGCATGAAATGTTCCCTTGTGCACACCAGGAGCCAGGAGAAAGGAGCAATGTCCCCACAAGAGACTGAACCTGAGGGAAGGCTTCCTCAAAGTTGTGGGGGTGAGGGTGGTATGGGCGGGGGTGGCCAGCTGGCATGCAGTACTCATACATGCCAGTAGGTGCCGCTCCACCACTGCCGGCCCCTGCAGGAGAATCAGAACCACTCCTCACTGAATCTATTTCTTTAAATCTGCAACCTAGTAATTAGTAACCAGGCTGTTCTCAGGTGTATATTTTTGCCATGTCATTACCAGGAGGAGATGTGTCAGCTTTTTAGATTACTTCTTGAAGTCCCTTTAAAATTGCTTTCTTTTATAGTCAGGTATTTGACGATTCTCAGTAAGTGATATGTTACATGCTGGAAACTTTCCCCAAAGTGGACAGCAATGTATGTTTTGCTTTCATTCAAGATTGAGTCATTGTAGGAAATATAGTCTCAGTAAGTAATTCTGTCAAAATGCTAAGAAAGTTAAGTCTACGTTTGGCACTAGGTGGACTGTTTCAGAGGCTGAAGCCACGTGGTCTCACCACCTATGCCAGAGGGTCTGATGTGGTGAAAGCTGTAGTTCTCAGCAGTGGACAGGAAGCAGGCCTGAAGGCAGAACTGACTGCTATCAGTGTATGTGGCAATTTTGCTTTGGATTATTTTCTTCCCTGGGGGAAAAAATGGCCACAGTAAATGGCCTTCATAAACTCCACAGAGGTTCTGTTATGCAGGGAAAAGAACCCTGAGGCTCTCAACCCAGCACCCCTGGGAGCACTCCAAACTGAGGGGAAAGCATTCTTTAAACTGCTCATCCTCTGCTTGTAGAGACTTGTGTCCCAGAACTAGACCTGGTCCAAAGTGAAGACAAACTGACGATCAGTGCTTCTGTTTGGACTTTGTATGGCTAAAGGGGATGCACTAGGATTATACTCTTTATTGACACGAAAAATGGGCCTGATTTTTTAATGTGAGAATATTAATAGATTTCTGGGCAAATTCTGGAAGCAGAGAAGTGAACAAAGAGGAAATGACATGGTGGAGAGCTCTCTCCCTTGAGCAAAGGGGCGTCTTCTAGTGAGGCTGTATTCAGAGCAACGGCTCTCATCCTTCATATGGGTTTAGACTCTGTTTTTACTCATAGCTTTCCATGAGGGGTGCATATGTTGGGTGGGGAAGAGGTCCATTAGGAACCTGCCAGAAGATGGAACAGGTGCTCCCTGTTTCACGTTTGCAGAGAATCCTCCAAGGAGACCAGAAGACTTGGAGGGTCAAGTCCACATGGGACCAATCTGCTAGAGTACCTCCCATCATTCTATATTAAGATTTGAAGACTCATCCTACAGTCAGTCGTGTCTCCAAGATGCCATTGGGATTTATTTAGCAGAGAAGGCAAGTAAAGTCTGAAGAGGAGAGATGCCCTGCCCAACGTCATTCCAGTTAGGAGTCAGATTGGCTTTTCTTATTCTTGCTTATATTAATATGTGCCATCCCTTCCTGAAGTTATTGAAATGATATTTTCTAGGAAAGTGTTTCCAAAGCTCTCTTATCATCCTCATCACATGAGAAAAAAGTTCCAGCAACCCAGAGCTTACTGTTTTTATCTGTCAGCACTGTTTGCTCGAAGTAAACACTCAACAGATCTGTACTGAATAAATAATATTGTAATGTTAAAAAAAAATATGCTGTTGTGGATGAGATGGGGACTCAAACTTTAGCTGTGTTAGGGGTTTTACTGATGAAGTATGGGGTGCAATTTGTACCGTGAGATACTGAAGTATCTTCTCTCTTTCTGAAGAGGTGAATGAACACCAGGACAGGGAAAGAGGCTGTGTCCACGGAAGGGCTTAACTATTATTTTTTTAAGACCTGTGATGTGGGCACAGTAAATTTAAAGTTTTTCCCTTACTTCGAAATTTCTCTAGTCATGGCTCTTCAGCAAAGCCAGTTACAGGAGCAGCAATTTTATGTTGGTGATGTTATCCTTTCCTCTAAAGTTCAGGACAGCTGGGGAATAAGGCGCTAGAAAGAGATGGCCTCTCAGCTCCATTACCAAAACGGTGACCTGGAGAATGGGGCTGGCCTGGAAAGCCCAGCCAAATCACCAAATCAGGAGTAGGGAAATGACGAGCTGGCTCTTGAGCTACAGAAGCTTGGTTTTGGTTTTTTTGGATGGTAATTTTATTTATTTTGGCTGTGCTGGGTCTTTGTTGCTGCACGGGCCTTCCTCTAGTTGCAGGGAGTGGGAGCTACTCTCTGGCTGCGGTGTGCGGGCTTCCCATTGCAGAGCAGGCGCTGTAGAGCGTGCACTCTTCAATAGCTGCGGTTCCTGGCCTCTAGATCACTGGCTCAGTAGTTGTGGCGCCTGGGCTTAGCTGCTCTGTGGCACATGGGCTCTTCTAGAACCAGGGATCAAAGCCACGTCTCCTGCATTGGCAGGCAGATTCTTTACCACTAAGCCACCAGGGAAGCCCCTATAAGAGCTTGTTTTGAAGAGAAGTGGGCCTGGGTTGGATCCTGTAACAGGCAGGACAATGTGAAGACACTCTGGCGTCATTGTTGGCCTGGGTTGGTCTTGGGTCCCATGAGTGGTGAGGATCATGGGAATTTCCAACCTGCCTTTTATAGCTGGGTCTCCTTGTTTTCCTAACATCCTTTCCTTTTAACACTCCTCATCCTGTAAGGAGGAGGCAGCAAGTAAGTACACCCCAAAACTTCAGTTTCTGGAGTCAAGCTCTGCAGCTTTCAATAGCCAGATGCAGATGGCCAGGCGTCAGGATGCTCACTGTTTGAGTAAGGAGACAGTCAGTGAGGCTGCTGCTGTGTTTATGTTGGTATGAAAATGAATGCTGATTCTAATACTAATTCTAACGTTTCAGAAAACATACCATGAGCATCACTACAATCCACCAGGAAATATCATCCCTCGTTCACAGGAGAGGCCAGTGATTTTCAACCAAAGGACCCCTGTTCTCCACCGTTCTCCACTCGTTTTCATTCACAAGCTCATTCAGATGTTCTTTTAAATATCAGTTCTATAACTTGGACAGAGATCTAGTTTCTGAAAGTGTGTATCAAGTTTGGGGTTGATATAGTTCAGGGAGAGTCTTGTTGTTTTACTGGACAACAGTCAGACTGACAGTGTCCTCCCAACTATAATGTCACCGAAATGACAAACATAAATGATATATATATGAAATATATTTCTATATTATAAAATTATATTACCGTCTGCTCAAGGGAAAGATCACAGGGAGCCTCGCCTGCCCAGCGACTTCTCCCAGGGTGGACTCTCCCACCTGAGGAGAGTCCTCCCATCACTGCAACTCCCCACCGTCCCTCAGGAAACAAACCCCATGCCCTTATGACGGGGTGCACTTATGGTCTACCAGTCCAGACTACTGCCCGGATCCACCTGGGGATTCTGCTCAAGGGAAAGATCACAGGGAGCCTCGCCTGCCCAGCGACTTCTCCCAGGGTGGACTCTCCCACCTGAGGAGAGTCCTCCCATCACTGCAACTCCCCACCGTCCCTCAGGAAACAAACCCCATGCCCTTATGACGGGGTGCACTTATGGTCTATCAGTCTAGACTACTGCCCGGATCCACCTGGGGATTTGTGAAAATGTACATTGTGACTCAGAGTCTCACAGCTCCCAGGGCAGGACTAGTGCTACTGGTTTTTTGACCACACTCTGAGTGTCCAGAAAAGGTCTAGACCAGCATTCTCTAACATGGGTTCCCTGAAACTTTCTAAATGAAAAACAACAACAAATGTCCACAAACTGGAAAGCTATCCCTAAGCCCTTCCTCAAAATACACTGTTACAAATCTGAGGAAGTTTTATGCTCCTATCAGTAATTATCTTAAACAGGACTCTCTCCATGGCTCTCTGAAGATTTAAAGTTTCAAACTTCTCAGATAAGAGGGTGACTCTCAAGACACTGTTTCAACACTCTTAATACAATGCTTGCAGTTTATTTCCTGACTGGGCGGGCGTGGAGTTAGGTAGGTCTTCATGGAGTCCTTGGGATGATAGAAGAAACCAAGTTTAAACTTGTGTCTTAATTGCCAGAGTGTTACAATAGGTGCAGAACTTGCTCAAAAATACATGGTAATTGCTCTGATCATGGAGTAAAAATCCAAATAATGAGATCCCATCAGAGAAACAGAGCCCAGCCCAGGGGAGTGAGGCACTTGGAAAACGGGGGCCGATGTACCTTTCAGGATAGGGCACATCTGATCAACCAGGAAAGAAGAGAGGCAACGAGGAAGGTAGGGACTGTCTCTCTTCAGGTAACCTCTTTTGAAGCAAGGGCACAAGCTTAGGCAGCAAGCTACTCATTTAAATCTTAACCTCCAGCGTTCTCTGTTAAAGCTCTCTGTTCTGCTTAGCCTCAAGCAGAAGCTGCCTACCCCACTGCCCGACTCTGGGTCTAGTTTCCCGACAGTCAGGGACAGCAGACAGAGCTTTGTGCCATGGGATTTGGGGGGGCAAATCAAGCTAGACAGAAATTTTGGCTCTGATGAATCACTTTTGGCAAGTAACTCACTTCCCTGAGCCTGTGCAGTGAGGATAATATATAGTATCTTTTGCCTGGGAGAGTTGAGAATTGAGAGGTTATGACCAATCTAGATAGCATATTAAAAAGCAGAGACATTACTTTGTCAACAAAGGTCCGCCTAGTCAAGGCTATGGTTTTTCCTGTGGTCATGTATGGATGTGAGACTTGGACTGTGAAGAAAGCTGAGCACTGAAGAATGGATGCTTTTGAACTGTGGTGTTGGAGAAGACTCTTGAGAGTCCCTTGGACTGCAAGGAGATCCAACCAGTCCATTCTAAAGATCAGTCCTGGGTGTTCACTGGAAGGAATGATGCTAAAGCTAAAACTCGAATACTTTGGCCACCTCATGCAAAGAGTTGACTCTTTGGAAAAGACCCTGATGCTGGGAGGGATTGGGGGCAGGAGGAGAAGGGGACGACAGAGGATGAGATGGCTGGATAGCATCACCAACTCAATGGATGTGAGTTTGAGTGAACTCTGGGAGCTGGTGATGGACAGGGAGGCCTGGAGTGCTGCGATTCATGGGGTCGCAAAGAGTCGGACATGACTGAGTAACTGAACTGAACTGAAATGAAACACGATGTATGTAAAAGACCCATCCAGGCACAAGGCATTTGCTGTTTGGTTTAGTATTAATACTACGGAGTATTAAAGAATGGAGCTACTCTTTATGTTAGCATTCATACTAGCAAGCTCTGCTGGATATGGCTTAGCAGCCAGCAGCCGCCTAGAGCCCAGTCTTGGCGTCTATAATTTTCCTTCCCTCTCCCACCTTTGTCAGGTAACTTGCATGGAAGTGGTGTGCTCGGGGTTGAGACTCAGTAGAAGGAGGGGCTGTATGCAAGACCTTGGTGGGGACACAGTCACAGTGACACGTCTGGAAGACAAGCACCATATCATGCAAGTCTCAGCAAATTCAAAGACCCAGACAAAGAGCAGAGCCTGGAAGAGGACGCACCGTGGGGAGGAGACGTGTGCTTGTGCCTGTGCTGGGGGCAGTGGGGCAGCAGTGGGAGGGCGCCTCCGTGGCGGGGGCCTCGCTCTTACAGGGGGCGGCAGCAGGTCCCAGCCCCAGTCTGCAGCTCTTACGCTCTGTCACTTCCCTCCCACTTTCAAATCATTGCCCAGAGTTGCCAAGACAGAGGGGGAAGTTATGAATCTAATCTGGGCTCAGGTCACATCTCTTGCTATTATGTTTTTCAATGAACCAACTTTGGGGACGCTGTCTCTCTGAGCTTCATTGTGTTTTGTTAATCATGAAATTGGCATTCTTTATCTAACCTCCATCACGGTTCATGACTAGGACTGCCAGATAAGCAAATAATGTGGAACACAGTTCAATCTGAACTTTAAATAAGCAATAAATTATTTTAGTCTCTAGGACACAGTTGAATGTGGTCATTGTGTAGTATGTGCTTAGTCACTCAGTCGTGTCCAGCTCTTTGCGATCCCACGGACTGTTACCCGCCAGGCTCCTCTGCCATGCGGATTCCCCAGGCAAGAATACTGCAATGGGTTGACATGCCCTCCTCCAGGGATTCTGTAGTAATTGGTCCCAAACATTGTATGAGACATACACTTTAAAAAAAAATTGTTGGTTACCTGAAACTCAAATTTAACTGGGTGTCCAATATTTTACTGGACAACCCCATTCACAGCAACTAAATGTTTAAGAACATTTAGCACAAAGAAGGTACTGATGTGACTGCGGGCAGGGGCTACTCTTTCCTGTGGCTTTTCTTTATTAATTTTGGCTACGCTGGGTCTTTGTTGCTTTTGCACGGGCTTTCTCTAGTTGCAGTGTGCAGGTTTCTCTTTGCCGTGGCTTCTCCTGTTGTGGAGCACAGGCCCTGCAGCAAGTGAGCTTCGGTAGTTGTTGCAAACAGGCTTAGTCGTTCCTCAGCCTGTGGAATCTTCTTGGACCAGGAATCAAACCTGTGCCCCCTGCACTGGGAGGTAGAGTCTAAACCCCTGGACCACCAGGGAAGACAAGAGACCATTGAATTTCACTAATCTCGGCACTAATGATGGAGGTCACTAGTGGCATGTGTATGGATATTTTTATTCTTCATTTTTTAATGGAGGCAACATTGGTTTAAAATAGTTCGTGTGTACAAAACAATTCAATTTGTGTATATAATAATGGGTGTATACCACCAAAAGTTTAGTTTCTGTCCAACATACACTTGACCTTTTTCACCCATTTTCACCTCTTCCTACCCCCTTTCCTCTTTGGCAACCATCAAGCTGTTCTCTGTACCTGTTCATTTTTGTTTTGTTTTTAGATTCCAAATATCAGTGAAATTAAATGGTATTTGTCTTCTCCTGCTGACTTACTTCACTTAGCATAATACCTTCCAGGTCCAGTCATGTCACAAATAGCAAGATTTCATCTTTTTTTAATTTGTGTGCCTGTGAGCGTGTATCACGTCTTCTTTATCCATTTCATCCACTGAAGGACACTTGGTTTGTGTCTGTATCTTGGCTACTGTAAATCTACAAGGAGCACAGGGGTACATACAAACGCAGAGACCAGACTAGTGTTGCCAAGGGGGAGGAGGTTGGGGAAGGGTAGAGTGGGAGGCTGGGGTTAGCAACCTGCTCTTGAGTCTTCCAACACATGCCTTATACACTCCCTCTAAATGCCTTATACACTCCCTCTAAATGCCTTATACACTCCCTCTAAATGCCTTATTTTCCAAACTAGAAAATACAGAAGAACCGCATCATAATGAGACATTTCACTCATGTGCTTCTCATTCTGGAGCCTACAAACACTGGTTCCCGTGGATGACTGTGGCGTTTGTGCTGTACTGACACATTTCTTAATTCTGCAAACTTCTAGGATTTTTGAACGAAATTTTATAGAATTATATGATAAAAATGTGTTCACGGAAAGCCACCCTTAGTGGGGTGGCAGAAAGGTTAAATTTTAAATAGTACCCAATAGGGCTGTAAAACGACCGGGTTCATTCTGGCAAGTTAAAATATACTTATGATATGGAGTAACTGTAATAGTTGGAGTTAGTATTTAGAATTCTAGAAAAAGAAGACATTTATAACTTTTCCAAGTATGTCAAAGGAAGTATTGACAAGTTTCTGTATTTCTGCAAGGAAAAAAGAACTGATTTTTAAAAATACAGAATCTTGTATACTTTTTAATGAGAAATTTTTCACGATGAAATAACTTTATAATGATATGATGACAGAAAATTAAGGAATTTCTTAGGCTATTCAAGGTTCAGCGTTGTTGGAAGGCCTCAGGGCTTTCCTAAGAATCCTTGCCCAGCTCTCATCCAGGTGGTTACTGGCAAGAGCAGAACCTTCTGAATCCTTCCAGACCTGGGCACAGTTGCACAGCCCATCTCCAGCTGGACTTTCTGGACTGAAAACGAACTGTGTAGTTTTGGAAGATGACAGGCCTGTTGCATCAAAGAACTTTGGTGTTTGCTGCAACTGGTCTTCCCTGTAGCTCAAACAGTAATGAACTTGTCTGCAATGCAGGAGACCCGGGTTCAATCCCTGGGTCGGGGAGATCCTCTGGAGAAGGGCATGGCAATCCACTCCAGTGTTCTGGTCTGGAGAACCCCATGGACAGAGGAGCCTGGCGATCCTACAGTCTGTTGGATTGCAAAGAGTCAGATATGACTACGTGACTAACATTATTTGTTGTATGGGATATACTGAACACAAGATATTAGGCAAGAAAAATCACAGAATGACTCACTAACTGAAAAAGACTTTGAATCAACCCTGCTTACTGGTAGGGAGAATCCACATAATAATTCAGTTTAAGTAATATAGAATGATACACTTAACAGACTACAGAATTTTCCTAGGATTACTTTAATCCATTGGACTGAAATCATGAATTCCGACTCAGAGACTTTCTCTCCAATTAAAATGAGATTTAGAAAATTAAACTTTTAATTTTGAGATATTGTAATTAACACCCAGTTGTAAGAAACAAAACAGACAGATCCTGTGTGTAATTACCTCCATTTTTCCTGATAGTAAGAGATATTACTTTGCCAACAAAGGTCTGTCTAGTCAAGGCTATGGTTTTTCCAGTGGTCATGTATGGATGTAAGAGTTGGACTGTGAAGAAAGCTGAGCGCCAAAGAATAGATGCTTTTGAACTGTGGTGTTGGAAAAGACTCTTGAGAGTCCCTTGGACTGCAAGGAGATCCAACCAGTCCATCATAAAGGAGATTTGCCCTGGGTGTTCTTTGGAAGGAATGATGCTAAAGCTGAAACTCCAGTACTTTGGCCAACTCATGTGAGGAGTTGACTCATTGGAAAAGACTCTGATGCTGGGAGGGATTGGGGGCAGGAGGAGAAGGGGACGACCAAAGATGAGATGGCTGGATGGCATCACCGACTCGATGGATGTGAGTTTGAGTGAACTCTGGGAGATGGTGATGGACAGGGAGGCCTGGCGTGCTGTGATTCATGGGGTTGCAAAGAGTCGGACACGACTGAGCAACTGAACTGAACTGAATAACCAGTTAAAAAGTACATAGCTCCCTTGCTAAGACTAGCGAGTGGGGGAGTGGGGCACTCTCCATTCCCCTTCTGCTGTCTATGTCAGAAGCTGTCTTCTCTGTTCTCTGTCACTTTAATAAAACTCTGCTACACAAAAGCTCTTGAGTGATTAAGCCTGGTGTTTGGTCCTGAAGCTTAATCTTCTTCAGAGATCATGTTCACCATAAGCTATCACCAAATACCCACTGCTAGTGTTTTTTATTAACGTCATCTGCAGAGATTAGCATACGACTCTTCTTTCTAGGCTTTCTCACTTAAACTGGTGAAATTGTTGAAGCTACCCTTTCGAAGGAAAGGTAGGATGAAAGTCTGCTCTCACGAAATGTAATTCCTTTATGTCCTGTTCTATAACTTGACCACGATGACTGCTCAGAGTAGACCACTAACATGAACATTCTTCCCTGTTCTATTATAATAAAATTTACATCAAGGCTCTATTGTTAACAGGTTCGCTTTAGCCCAAATGCCCTTGTTAATCATTTTAAGGGCAATCATCAAGTCATGACTGCCCTTTGTAACACAGATGTCTATTTTTAGGATTAACTCTCAGGGCTTCCTTCCCTGGTGGCTCAAATGGTAAAGAATCTGCCTGCAATGTTGAAGACCTGGGTTCAATTCCTGGGTTGGGAAGATCCCCTGGAGAAGGACATGGCAACCCGCTCTAGTATCCTTGCCTGGAGAATCCCATGGACGGAGGAGCCTGATAGGCTATAATCCACGGGTCGCAAAGAGTCAGTCACAGCTGAAACACTTTACTCACTCATTCACTCTGTGTCCGTCACCTTAGAAAAATGATCTGACTGCTTTTATTTTTAAGCTTCCTTTTAAAATGGAAATTTGTTCCAACGTGGATTTTAAAGGTTCACCAAAACTGTTCATGAATGACTTGTTTTACTCCATTTTCCCCCAGCTTTATGGAGGTAAAATTGACAAATAAAAAGTATATACAGTTAAGAGTGTAAAGCATGATAATTTAGTATACACTGTGAATGATTTCTATGATTACCACAATCAAGTTAATTAACACAACCATCACCCCACATAGTTACATTCATTTCTTTTTTCCTTTTTCTTCATTTCATTTTTCTTTGCAGTGAGAGTACTTAAGATCTACTCTCTTAGCAAATTTCAGGTATATGTTACAATATTATTAATCATAGTCCCCATGCTGTGAGATCCCTAGAGCAAGTTCATCTCATAACTGAAAGCTTGACTAGTTTTAGAAGCATCTCTTCATGTTCTAGGAATTCCTATTAATTAAATATCTATCTCTGGTCTCAAGTGTTCCTTTTATATTCAGAATCCAAATTACCTGATTTTTTTCCTTAAAGAAATATAAGCTCTTTCTCTCTTTTTTTTTGAACCTTGTTTTATTATCCTAAAATTTTTTTCTTCCCTATAAAAGATGAACTGCTATTGAAATTATATTCTCCTATGAATCAGACTGCTTATAAATGTGAGTTAAATAGATAACCAGTTTTAAATTTCATTCTTTTTTTATCTTGTATTTCTAAAACTCAAAAAGAATTTGTGAGGAGAAGAAAAAAATTGCAGATGATTATATTTAATAATCTACTTTTAATTTCAAATATTGAGATATATATTAGGTGCAAAAATAATTGCAGTTTTACATTGTTGAACTTTGCCATTTGACACTAGAAGAGATTCTTAAATAAATGTGATTACGTTATACATCATTTTCATGTGCATTTCTCACTTTATTTTTTTTTTTGCTAATGACTTATTACTTGCTGCTTATTTTACACCTATTTTAAACTATGAAATGATGTTAGACAAAAAGCAAATTCGAGTGATTTTTTTTAAATTCAAATTCAAAAAGGGTCGTAAAGCAGTCGAGACAACTTGCAACATCAATAATGCATTTGGATCAGGAACTGCTAATGAATGGACGGTGCGTGGTGGTTCAAGAAGTTTTGCAAAGGAGACTAGAACCTTGAAGATGAGGAACATAGTGGCCGGCCATCGGAAGTTGACAACTACCAGCTGAGAGCAATCACAGAAGCTGATCCTACACGAGAAGTTGCCAAAGAACTGAATGTCTACCATCCTATAGTCCTTCAGCATTCAAAGCAAACTGGAACGGTGACAAAGCTCGATAAGGGTGTTCCTCATGACCTGACTGCAATTCGAAAAAGTCATTGTCTTGAAGTGCTGTCTTCTCTTATTCTACACAACAACAATGAACCATTTCTCAGTCGGATTGTGTCATACGTAGAAAAGTGGATTTTATAAGACAATCGGTGACAACTAGCTCAGTGGCTGAACCGAGAAGAAGCTCCAAACACTTCCCAAAGCCAAGTTTGCACGAAAAAAAGGTCATGGGCACTGTTTGGTGGTCTGCTGCCTGTCTGATCCACTACAGCTTTCTGAATCTGCGCAAAACTATTGTATATGAGAGGTATGCTCAGCAAACTGATGATACGTACTGGAAACTACAGTGCCTACAGCTGGCCTTGGTCAACAGAAAGGACCCAGTTCTCCACAACAGCATCCAACCACATGTCGCACAACCAACACTTCAAAAGTTGAATGAATTGGGCTACAAAGTTATGCCTCATCTGCCATATTCACCTGACCTCTTGACAACCAACTACCACTTCTTCAAGCAATACAACTTCTTGAAGGCAGAATGCTTCCATAACCAGCAGGAGGCAGAAAATGCTTTCCAACAGTCCATTGAATCCTGAAGCACGGATTTTTACACTACGGCAATAAACAAACTTATTTCTCATTGGCAGAAATGTGTTGATTGTAAGGTTTCTATTTTGATTAATAAAGATGTATTTGAGCCTAGTTAAAATGATTTAAAACTGATGGTCTGAAACCACAATTACTTCTGTATCAACTTAATAATTCACACACTATAAAATTTACCATCTTATTTATATTATACAATTCAGTGTTTAAAAAATATATTCACAAGGTTATGCAACCACCACCACTATCTAATTCTAGAACATTTTTATCACCCCAAAAGGAAATCCCACACCCACTACCAGTCTTTCACCTTTCCACTCACCACTCCCAGCTCAGCTTCTAGTAATTACAATTTTCTTTCTGTCCCTATGGACTTGCTTATTCTATGAATGGAATATTTATGGAATCATGTAAATGTTATCTTAGGTAAGTGCTCTTTGTTTGCCCTGTTTCACCTACTGTAATGTTTTCAAAGTTAATCCTTGTTTTATCAGTACTTTGTACCTTTCTGTGGCTGAATAATATTCCACTGTATGGCTGTATAACAGTCTCCTTATCCATTTCTCTGTTNAAATGTTATCTTAGGTAAGTGCTCTTTGTTTGCCCTGTTTCACCTACTGTAATGTTTTCAAAGTTAATCCTTGTTTTATCAGTACTTTGTACCTTTCTGTGGCTGAATAATATTCCACTGTATGGCTGTATAACAGTCTCCTTATCCATTTCTCTGTTGATAGACTTTAAGGGTTGTTTCCACCTTTTGACTATTGTGAATAGTGCTGCAATAAACATTTGTATGTACATATTTGTTTCAGCTGTTGTTATTGTTAGCTGCTAAGCCGTGCTTGACTTTTGCGACCTCATGGACCAGGCCAGGCTTCCCTGTCCTTCACTATCTTCCAGAGTTTGCTCAGATTCATGTCCTTTGAGTCAGTGATGCCATCTAACCATCTCGTCCTCTGCTGCCCTCTTCTTCTTTCGTCTTTCCCAGCATCAGGGTCTTTTCTGATGAGTTGGCTCTTCACATCAGGTGGCCAAAGTATTGGAGCTTTAGGTCCAGCATCAGTCCTTCTAATAAATATTCAGGGTTGATTTCCTTTATGATTGACTGCTTTGCTCTCCTTGCAATCCAAGGGACTCTTAAGAGTCTTTTCCAGCTCAATTCAAAAGCATACATTCTTTGGCACTCAGTCTTCTTTATGGTCCAACTCTCACATCCTTACAGGACTACTGGGAAAACCATAGCTTTGAGTACATGGACCTTTATTGGCAAAGTGATGTCTCTGCTTTTTAATACACTGTCTAGATTTGTCACAGCTTTCAAGAAGCAAGCGTCTTTTAATTTCATGGCTGCAGCCACCATCTGCAGTGATTTTGGAGCCCATGAAAATTAAATCTCTCACTGCTTCTACTTTTTCCCCATATATCTGCCATGAAGTCATGAGACCAGATGCTATGATCTTCATTTTTTGAACGTTGAGTTTTAAGCCAGCTTTTTCACTCTCTTCTTTCACCTTCATCAAGAGGCTTTTTAGTTCCTCTTTGCTTTCTGCCATTAGGGTGGTATCATTTGCATATCCAAGGCTGTTGATATTTCTCCATGTAATCTTGATTGCAGCCTGTGGTTCACTCAGCTCAGCATTTCATATGATGTACTCTACATATAAGTTAAAGGAACAGGGTGACAATATACAGCCTTGTCACACTCCTTTCCTAATTTTGAACCAGTCAGCTGTTCCATATAAAGTTCTACTGTTGCTTCTTAACCCACATACAAGTTTCTCAGAAGACTGGTAAGGTGGCCTGCTATCCCATCTTTTGAAGAATTTTCCACAGTTTATTGTGATCCACACAGTCAAAGACTTAGTGCAGTCAGTGAAGCAGAAATAAATGTTTTTCTGGAATTCCCTTGCTTTTTCTATGATCCAATGAATGTTGGCAATCTGATCTCTGGTTCTTCTGCCTTTTCTAAAGCCAGCATACATCTAGAAGTTCTTGGTTTGAGTACCTATTTGTTTCCATGCCTATTTGCAATTCTTTGGGGAATATATTTGGAAAAGAAATTGCTGAGCTGCGTAGTAATTCTATGTTTAACATATTTAGGAATTGCCAAACTGTTTTCCAAAGTGGCTACACCATACTACTCAAAGGAAAGAATGAAATAATGCCATTTGTCACAACATAGATGCAAGTGGAGATTACCATACTAAGTAAAGGAAACCAGAAAGAGAAAGACAAATACCACATGACATCACTTATATATGAAATACAAATACAACACGGTTGAGCCCGTCTACAAAACAGAAGCAGACTCGTGGACACAGAAAACAGGCTTGTAGTTGCCAAGGGAAAGTGGAGTGAGGGAGGGGTGGAATAGGAGGTTGTGGTTGGCAGATATAAGCTATTATATATGGAATGGATAAACAACAAGGTTCTACTGTATAGCACAAAGAACTATCTTCAATATCCTATGATAAACCATAATAAAATATTTTAAAACTGTGTGTGTGTATATATACACGTGTGTGTGTGTGTGTGAACTGAATCACTGTGCTATAAAGCAGAAATTAACGCAACATTGTAAATCAATTAAAACTACTTCAATTTAAAAAAAAGTAGCTGCCCTGTTCTACATTTCCACAAGCAATGTGCAAGGATTCTAATTTCTCCACATCTTTTCTAACCCTGTTATTTTGCCTCTTTTTTTTTTCTTTAATAGTCATCCTATGGGCATAAAGTGGTTTCTCATTGTAGTTTTTGTGTGTACTTCCCAAATGATTAATGAATTGAGTATCCTTTCATACACTTGGCCATTTGTATATTTTCTTTGAACAAATGTCTTATCAAATCTGCTCATTTTTTTAATCAAACAGATATTTTTAAAGTTTTGTCTTGTTTTAGGAGTTCTTTATATATTCAGGATACTAGACCCTTTGGATAGACATTTTTCAAATATTTTCTAATATTCTGTAGGTTGCATTTTCACTTTCTTGATTGTGTCTTTTGATGCAAATTTTTTTTTAATTTTAATGAAGTCCAATTTATGTTTTTTTTTCTCCTTTGTTGTTTGTGCTTTTGGTGTCATTTCAAAGAATGTGCGCCAAACTAAGGTCTTTTAAAATGAAATCAGGAAGAAATANGCATTTTCACTTTCTTGATTGTGTCTTTTGATGCAAATTTTTTTTTAATTTTAATGAAGTCCAATTTATGTGTTTTTTTCTCCTTTGTTGTTTGTGCTTTTGGTGTCATTTCAAAGAATGTGCGCCAAACTAAGGTCTTTTAAAATGAAATTTCAATAGAATTCTTTCTCCTTCCTCACTAGTACAAGCAGTACTCAGGAACTAGTAAAGTACTAGCAGTACTTTAATGGATCTGCAAGTCTTTTATTTACATACTGTTATGAACTGATTCTATCCCCTAAAATTTATATGTTGAAGCTCTAATCCCCATTACCTCAGAATGTCACTGTATTTAGAGACAGAACTTTTAAAGAGGTAATTAAGTTAATGAGAGGTATTAGGGTGGTCCCTAATTCAGTGTGACTCAGCAGCAGCAGCAGCAGTGTCCCTATAAGATTAGGACTCACAGACACTAGGGATACAAATGCACAGAGAAATGGCCATGTGAGGACACAGCAAGAAGAGGCCATCTGCAAGCCAAGAAGAAGGGCCTCGGGAGAAACCGAACCTGCCGATGCCTTGATTTTGGACAACGAGCCGCCAGAATTGTGAGAAAGTTAATTTCTGTTGTTTAAGCCACCCAATTTGTGGTATTTTGTTATGACAAGCCTACAAAACTAGTACACATGTAGTGGAATTTATATCCCAGTTTACTTGGAGATCATTACAGTATTGGTAACATCAAGGGGCATATTTATTCTTTTCTTTTTTTTTTTTAGTTTTCTGAATGTTGAATTTTGTATTTATTTATTTATTTATTTACACGAACTCCCAAACATGAACCCCGCTAATGACCTTCTGCATCACTTTGCTTCTTTTCGGGAAGAGATTTGAAAAATGACCAAAATTTCCCTACGGTTTCAAAATTTTCCCTCTGGACTTTGGATATTTGAACCTTGACATCTGATAGCTTCTGATATCAATGGTGACTTATGTAAGTTGGAACTAAGTCCAAGGAAGTATGCTTTGATTTTGTAAAATAATTTGAGATAAGTAAATAAATTGAATTTGGGAAATCAAGTGTAGCTAAAATGAATTTCCACATGGGTGGGTCTTCAAATTGCCTACACAGACCTATTTGAGCTTTGTGGCCCGTTGGGGGAGAGGAGAGCAGGTTCACTAAAGTGAGCAGAGTTGTTAAGGAATAGTATCCATTTCAAAATGCCTAACTTGGTCAGGTTGTGTCTCAAATTAAAAAGTAACCATTGGGACCTCTCTGAAGCCTTCTGCACTTCCACTGCAGGGACTGAAGTTTGATCCCTGGTCTGGGAAAACAGATTCCACATGCCACGTGGTGTGGAAAAAAAAAAAATCCTTGAATGTCTGCAATCAACCCAAGTTTTCAAAACATCACCTACTTGAGATTTGATAACTTGAACTATGTTTTGTTTTATTTTTATGAAAAGTTAAATATTATATAGTCATTCTAATAATGACAGGTTAGATTATTCAGACCAGTAGCCCTGTTGAAAATGTAAAATGTTGTATTAAACATGAGAAAATTCTCCTTAAAAATAGATGAATGCCCAACCACAGGATTTGACCTTTGGTTCTGAAGCACTGCACAACAAGAGAAGCAAGAAGCAAAATCTGATCTTGCCTGAGGTACAAAATCTAAAGACATGTTCTTCACGTCAAAATGGCTCCTTACAAAGCTACACCGTAAGGACAAATTTAACTGCATAATGAAACTAACACTTACATATATCTGGAGCCCAAATTTTCTTCCATTGAGTGACCCAAACACCTGAAGCTGTAAATTAAGTTTAAAGTGACCCCAAGTTAACACATGTCTAAAGGCAACTGTCAAGAAGGCAAGTACTTTCTGGATGGAGAAAGTCACCTCCATCCAAGACCTCAAAGTTTCCCTAAAAATAACCTGAGAACAATGAGTGGCACATGATGAAAACAAAGTAAACAAGCAAAGAAACCACCATCAAAGAAAATAAGCAAAACAACAGAAAGATCTCAGATATGGGAACTTAATACTAGGAAAGCAATGTTTTATAATGTTATCAAAAAATTTTAGAAAGGACCCTAAAGGTAACTTTAGGAGAAAGTATAAAGAGTGAACTAAAGTAAGTGAAAAAGAACAAATAAAATCTTTAAAATAATTGCAGTAATTTCAAATAAAAATTCTATAGCTATAAACTGTGTATAACATACTAAGAGACTTAATGAACTGGAAGATAGAGCAGAAGAAATTATCCAGAATGTGTTTTAGAGAGAAAATAATGAATGGGAAATACAGAAGGAAAATTAAGAGACAGAGAGAATGGAGAAAGAAGGTACAATATAGATGTAAGGAGTCCTAGAAGAAGAGTAGAGAGAATGGAAAAGAAATAACATCAACAAGGTAATGGCTGATAATTCCCCCCAAAATGAAGAAATATGGTGATCTTTCGATTTAAGAATGAATCTCAAGGACTGCACAAAAACAGATTTCAAATACAAAATAGGGGGGCTTCCCTAGTGGCTCAGTGGTAAAGAATCCGCCTGCCAATGCAGGAGACACAGGTTTGATTCCCAATCTGGGAAGATTCCACATGCCATGGAGCAACTAAGCCCACGCGCCACAGCTGCTGAGCCTGTGCTCTAGAGCCTGGGGGCCACAACTGCTGAGCACAGGACTCATAGCTACTGAACCCCCGCACCCGAGAGTGTGTGCTCAGCAAGGGAAGCCTCTGCAACTAGACAGTAACCCCTCCCTCCCACACCTGGAGAAAAGCCCACGCAGCAACAAAGACCCAGGACAGCAGGAAGGAAGCGAGACACCCAGCTGGGACAACTGCAGAACACCAAACACCTAGAGTAACGACGAAGGAAGACCGAGAAATTCGTATACGGATTAACCTCAAAGGCGCTATTACTGATACCATCAGCAAAAGTGGAGACTAACAGTTGGTGGAGTGCTAATGTTAGGTCGTTAGAATAAGAAGAAGGAGTCCGAAATGGCGTTGGCTAAAAGACAAAGAAAGGAAAAAGCCCATAAAAATGGAACAGAAGAAAATCCGAGGACTGGAGTGAGAACCTCAGGGGAAACAAACAGCCCTCCTGGCTAGCCCAGTTTACATAGGGCGGGCTGAGGAGGGGAGGAGCCCAGCGGATAGAACAGGGGAAGCCAAGATGGACTGAGGGCTCTCCTTTGGGACTGGCCCGCCCTCATGCTTCGAGGGTGGACTGTCCCTTGCTTACTAAAACTGAGCTGGAACCTAGCTGTAACACCGGTCCACCATTTCAAATTTTTGTTGTGGTGACACAAAACCAAGGAAATTACACAGTCCTCCGACACTATCTTTCATGTACCAAAAGAAGATAACAGTCAACCTAGGATTTTTATACCTTAAAATACCTTTTAAAAATGAAAGTGAGTGACTTCCCTGGTGATCCAGTGGCTAAGACTCTGAGATCCCAATGCAGGGGGCCTGTGTTCGATGCCTGCTCAGGGAAATAGATCCCATGTGCTGCAACTAAGCGTTCACACGCTGCAACTAAATATCCCGAGCACTGAAACTAACGCCTGGCACAGCCAAATAAATAAATAATTTTGTAAAAAACAAGGTGAAATAAAGATATTTTCAGGTAAATAAAAACAGTGATTTTTGCCATTAGCTGAATTTCTTTAAAGAAAACTCAAAACAAGGTATTTCAAGCAGAAAGAAAAGTGATGCCAGATTCAAAGTCTGAGATCCAACACAGAATGAATAAGTACACAACTAGAAAATACGTGGATAAATCTAAACAAATTTTTACTGCATAAAATAATAACAGATGCACAAAATCTCATACATGAAGGCCAAAACCCGGAAATAACCCAAATGTTCATAAGCTGATGGACGAACAATACAAGTATATCTATAATGTAATATTATTCACCAACAAAAGGAAATGAAATACTGATACATACTACAATATCAAGAAGGATTTGTCAGTAAGGCATTCACAGAAAATCTGATAAAAGCTATGATATAAAACAAACAAACTGTAAGAAAACGCCGCGGGAAGGAAGAGCCAACTCTTGTGACCGTGAGTACAAAAGCCTTTATTGGGCGGTCGCTCCCGGGCAGAACTCCCGGAGGCTAGCGAGCGAGGGAACAAAGGGAGTCTGCGAGGTACGGGAGTTGGCGAGGGGTTTTATAGCCAGGGCTGGCGCTCAAGCCAGGTTTCTCCCTATAAGGTAAAAAAGCGCGGGTGGCAGCAGTGACTGGTGTCTGGAGGTTCTGTGTCGACCTCTGATTGGGCCAGGCAAGCGGCTTCTCCTTTGCCCCGTCCCGGATCTTGGTCCCGGAAGTTCCTCGGTTCCCCAACGTGGCGCCTTGAGCGCCTGGGTGGGTTTTTTTGGGGGAACGCCCACGCCTCGACCTTTCACAAACCACAGATAGGGCTGAAGACAGATCATGGAAATGACAAACTAGATCATAGTCATGGGACTTTTTGTTGTTTTAATCTTTATAACTCTCCTACCTGCCATTGTCAGTGCCGGATTCAAAGAAGTTGCTCAACATACCATGACACATCTTTTTTGTTGTTGTTTTTCAAGTATTTCAGACTTTTAGAATAAATCTCTCATTGAAACTAGTATAGATTTATTCTTTCTTCATTTGTACACAAGTCACCCTGGTACTACACTGGTTTAAGTATGAACTGGGGAGTCAAGAGAGGATCTAGGCTTGATTCGTGTTCCCTCACTTATTAGTGATATGAAATTGGTGTATGTACTTTATGCTGCTAAGTTGCTAAGTCACTTCAGTCATGTCCGATTCTGTGGACCCCCTAGATGGCAGCCCACTAGGCTCCCCCGTCCCTGGGATTCTCCAGGCAAGAACACTGGAATGGGTTGCCATTTCCTTCTCCAATGCATGAAAGTGAAAAGTCAAAGTAAAAAGTCGCTCAGTTGTGTCCGACCCTCAGCGACCCCATGGACTGCAGCCTTCCGGGCTTCTTCATCCATGGGATTTTCCAGGCAAGAGTACTGGAGTGGGGTGCCATTGCCTTCTCCATGTATTTTATGTTAATTCCCTATTGTTTCTGTTATGAATTACCACAAACGTAGTGGCTTAAAGTAACAGTTTTACCCCCTTAATCTTTCCATTCTAGAGATCAGAAGCTCAAAATCAGGGCTAAAATCAAGATGTCAGCAGAACTGCATGCCTTCTGAATTGTCCATTTCTTGCCTTTTCCAGCTTCTGGAAGTCATCTGCATACACTGCTCTGTAGCCTCCTTCCAACTTTAAGGCCAGCAGTTATATAACTCCACACCTCCTCATCCATCTTCACATCTCCTTCCTTGACTGTCTTTGCTTGTTCCCCTCTTGTGAGTACATGAGACCCAAGTGTTGAATCCAGAAACCCTACCTATCTCAGTTCAGTTCAATCACTCAGTCATGTCCGACTCTTTGCAACCCCATGGATGGCAGCATGCAGGCTTCCCTATCCATCACCAACTCCCAGAGTTTGCTCAAACTCATGTCCATCAAGTTGATGATGCCACCCAACCACCTCATCCTCTGTCATCCCGTCTCCTCCGCCTTCAATCTTTCCCAGCATCAGGGTCATTTCCAGTGAGTCAGTTCTTCGTATCAGGTGGCCAAAGTACTGGAGTTTCAGCTTGAGCACCAGTCCTTCCAATGAATATTCGGGACTGATTTCCTTTAGGATGGACTGGTTGGATCTCCTTGCTGTCCAAGGGACTCTCAAGAGTCTCCTCCAAACATCACAGTTCAAAAGCATCAATTCTTGAATGTTCAGCTTCTTTATAGTCCAATTCTCACATCCACACATGACTACTGGAAACACCATACCTTGACTAGACAGATCCATGTTGGTAAAGTAATGTCTCTGCTTTTGAATATGCTGTCTAGGTTGGTCATAACTTTCCTTCCAAGGAATAAGCATCTTTTAAGTTCATGGCTGTAGTCACCATCTGCAGTGATTTTGGAGC
>SJYX01018482.1:796611-812429 GCA_006410675.1 Oreotragus oreotragus
ATTGAGTTGGTGATGCCATCCGACCATCTCGTCCTCTGTCACCCCCCTCTAATTCTGCCCTCAATCTTTCCCAGTATCAGGTTCTTTTCCAGTGAGTTGGCTCTTTGCATCGGGTGGCCAAAGTACTAGAGTTTCAGCTTCAGCATCAGTCCTTCAAATGAATATTCAGGATTGATTTCCTTTAGGATTGACTGGTTTGATGTCCTTGCTGTCCAAGAGACTCTCAAGAGTCTTCTCCAGCACCACAGTTTGAAAGCATCAATTCTTTGGCACTCAGCCTTCTCTATGGTCCACCTCTCACATCTGTACATGACTGCTGGAAAAACCATAGCTTTGACTAGATGGACCTTTGTGGGAAAAGTGATGTCTCTCATTTTCTTTAGAGAAATACTAATTCCATATTTGTTCATGGGATCCCCATATAGTCCCACAATGAGAAACAAAACTGTATGTCACCAAGGCTACTTTAAACATCAGTTGTTCTCCTTAAACCACAGATGCCTGCTCCTGGCATAATTATTTTTAACCTCGTGACTTCTAAATGCCACTCTGATAGCCTGGCTCATGATTCAGTATGAGACCTTCTAACTGTCTTGGATTCTTTCCAGTTTCCAGGCAGTCTTGTGATTAGTTCATATTTCTGCCATCCCCTTGCCTCCATCCTCCATCTGACTCTGCTTCTTCCTCAGCTGGATGGCTCCTTACTTGATCAACTCCTGCTCGGATCCCTAATCTCAAGAACTGGCACTGGAGATTCTCTATCACTTTCATTTTTGGTATTCTTAGGATTCTTAAGATGAGATCTATAGATGCCTAGGCCCTGAGATTCTGACATTTGCTGTGCATTCTATTTGCTTGGAGGATGAGGAAGACAGTTTTGTGAGAGAGGCAGATTCCTGGGCCCCACTGATCCCTCTGATTCAGAAAGTCTGGGAGGAAGTTTGGGAAATTTCATTTCATACAAACAGCCTAGGTATACAAACATCATAGCTCTTGCTTTGAGCAACACCAAGAGGGTTTACATGAATGAACTTCAGGGGATCTGGGAACCTCCAAAAGTTTTTACAAGGTCTTGTTTCTATGTGTATTTGTATTTCTCTGAGGGTAGGTTCATAAATTTCAAAAGATGATTTAAGGAGTCTGTGATATAAAAAAACAATTTTTAAAGTGATGCATTAATCATGTTAGATATTTACCTTGAATATGTATATATTTGTCCTCAATGAAAAAAAGAAACCTTTCTCCTTTTTTGAGGAATAAAATATGGATTCAGGAATATCAACCTCTTTTTTATAAAGAAATCAGTTTTGATTAATGGTAAACTATGAAATAGTCATTATTAAAGAAAAAGAAAATCATAGGAAGATATATATAAGAAATAAGAAGAAAAATACCAACCCACAATCCAGAATTAATCAGTTAATGTTCCCTTATATTTTCTTTAAGGCATTATTGTAAGAGTCTAATATATGCATTTTACTGTATAAGGCATTTTTAGACATTAAAAAATACAAACATTTTAAAATTGACTAAGGACTGTAGATGCACACACAACATGCCTCACACTTTGTTTCAAGTTCTGGAAAGCCAGAGATTTAACATGAAGTAGGTAGTAGGAGTCGGACACGACTGAGCGACTTCACTTTCACTTTTCACTTTCATGCATTGGAGAAGGAAATGGCAACCCACTCCAGTGTTCTTGCCTGGAGAATCCCAGGAACGGGGGAGCCTGGCGGGCTGCTGTCTATGGGGTCGCACAGAGTCGGACACGACTGAAGCGACTTAGCAGCAGCAGCAGCAGGTAGTATACATGCACAGTAATGGAAGAAAGGATGGTGCCACACTCTCAACCTGTCATACTCATTTTAACAGGAAAAGTACAAAACTAGCAGCTAGAAAAATCTTGGTTCTGGTCCTTCCTCCATCACTTCCTATTCGTGTAATTCTAGATCAGTCACTTAGTATTTCTGGGCTTCTGATGACTGACCTCTTAGAAGGCACATAATCTTTTTGAAGGCAGGACACAGTACTGCATGATATCCTGGAGGTCCCATAAAAACATATACGTAGATATAGATATATACAAACATATATATCTATGTATGTAAACAATTACGTATGTTAGGTTATTTGGAAAATGCAGGAAGAGTATAAAGAAATAAAAAATAATCTGTATGATTATAATGCAGAGATAAAAGCTCTTATTTAGAATTTTTTTCCCACACCTAAAAATTAAAGCAACATTCACTTTGGCTTGGCATTGTGCTAGAAAGATGCAAAGTGTATCTAATAAAACGATATGTATCCTACATTCAATTTTTAATTGAAGAAGCAAACATCACTGCAAGGGATAGTATTAAGTTCTACAGATTTGTCTAAGTTAGAAAAAGACATAAAATATAGCATTTGTATTGATACAAGCAGAATGTCGAACACAGTTTTTGTAAAAGCTACCCAGTTGGCAGCGTACTATTATATCTTACAATATATGTGTTTCATCATAACATACAACAAAGAATGCTTCATGACTCCCACCTTCTATGAGCTGCCCTACACATGAGACAGAAAACTGGAAAACAGAATTAACGTGTTGATTTGTACCCGTATTTAACATAACGCTGGGCAAGGACTAGTGCTTAATAAACATGTATTTGTATAGCCTTTCACCTCTTTAGCTAATCACATTATCAGCTTCTGTGGAACAAACAAAGAAAGTGAACCTTGCACATACCAAAGCAGAGTCCAAGGTATTTAGAAGGCTAAAAGGAAAGCTACCGAAAGGGGCTATCAGTGGGAACAACTGCGTCAAGTTGCCCAGTCACAGTAACTGTCCCAGTCAGCCAACTTTAGTAGCACAGGGGTGAAACTGTATGTGAGGATGGTTCACAAGGATTGCAAAAAGGGTGGGCAATGAAGGATTTGTGTGAGTCAACCTGGGCTGTGCAGCCTGGTTGCACAGTCAGCCTGGGCTGTTGGTAAAAAGGTGAGAAGAGAACGGGAAGGGGAACGCCAAGAAAGGGTTCCTACAGGAGTTTGTGTGTAAGAGAGAGCAGAAGGCAGACCCATGAGATGGTGGGCACCATTTTATTTCCTAAGGAATTCAAGTTTGCTGTGGCAGACTGCAAATCTCTCTCTCTCATCTCTCTCTCTCTTTCACACAAACACACGTGTGTGTGCCATGACCGTTTCACTTTCCTATAGAATTTCCACCCATCAAGAGACATGGTCCCAATGAGCCCTGTTTTGGGACAATGACTGAAGTGACTTAGCAGTAGCAGTAGCAATGAGGTTACATTTTCTGAAAGCATTTCTGCTCCGGTAGAAGAAGGCTCAGATTTCAGTGTTACAAACTTCTTGCAGTCCACCTCTCCCTTCCTGCAGCCAGCCTCTCTGCCATGGTGATGAATCACATGCCAGGTAGAAGTCTTCATGCTGTGGTAACTGCTTAAAATATGTTTTCTTTCTCCTTAGCTTGTAAAGAGTGTATTACTTGGGCAAAGGCTATGTACAGATATACATAACCAAAAGCATAAACACTCAACTATGACCTATCTGGGGTGAGCACTGCATAAGTTAAGAAATTGTCTGGAAACAGAACAGCTTGCAAACTCAGCTCTGCCAGCGTGTGACTCAAAGGCAAGCTGCACTCTTATTTTTCATCTCAATCCAACATAAGGAAATGTGCCTTGGATAAATCCACTATATTATCTCACAGAAGTATTATCTCCGATGATAATGACTAAGCAAAGCTTTGATAAACTTTAAAGCATCTTATTCTTTTAAATGAGAAAGTTGGCAGAGATTATTAGTAAGGTTTCCTCTATTGATCAGTTCAGTTCAGTTCAGTCGCTCAGTCGTGTCTGACTCTTTGCAACCCTGTGAATCGCAGCACGCCAGGCCTCCCTATCCATCACCAACTTCCGGAGTTCACTCAAACTCACGTCCATCGAGTTGGTGATGCCATCCAGCCATCTCATCCTCTGTCGTCCCCTTCNGTGAGAGAGGCAGATTCCTGGGCCCCACTGATCCCTCTGATTCAGAAAGTCTGGGAGGAAGTTTGGGAAATTTCATTTCATACAAACAGCCTAGGTATACAAACATCATAGCTCTTGCTTTGAGCAACACCAAGAGGGTTTACATGAATGAACTTCAGGGGATCTGGGAACCTCCAAAAGTTTTTACAAGGTCTTGTTTCTATGTGTATTTGTATTTCTCTGAGGGTAGGTTCATAAATTTCAAAAGATGATTTAAGGAGTCTGTGATATAAAAAAACAATTTTTAAAGTGATGCATTAATCATGTTAGATATTTACCTTGAATATGTATATATTTGTCCTCAATGAAAAAAAGAAACCTTTCTCCTTTTTTGAGGAATAAAATATGGATTCAGGAATATCAACCTCTTTTTTATAAAGAAATCAGTTTTGATTAATGGTAAACTATGAAATAGTCATTATTAAAGAAAAAGAAAATCATAGGAAGATATATATAAGAAATAAGAAGAAAAATACCAACCCACAATCCAGAATTAATCAGTTAATGTTCCCTTATATTTTCTTTAAGGCATTATTGTAAGAGTCTAATATATGCATTTTACTGTATAAGGCATTTTTAGACATTAAAAAATACAAACATTTTAAAATTGACTAAGGACTGTAGATGCACACACAACATGCCTCACACTTTGTTTCAAGTTCTGGAAAGCCAGAGATTTAACATGAAGTAGGTAGTAGGAGTCGGACACGACTGAGCGACTTCACTTTCACTTTTCACTTTCATGCATTGGAGAAGGAAATGGCAACCCACTCCAGTGTTCTTGCCTGGAGAATCCCAGGAACGGGGGAGCCTGGCGGGCTGCCGTCTATGGGGTCGCACAGAGTCGGACACGACTGAAGCGACTTAGCAGCAGCAGCAGCAGGTAGTATACATGCACAGTAATGGAAGAAAGGATGGTGCCACACTCTCAACCTGTCATACTCATTTTAACAGGAAAAGTACAAAACTAGCAGCTAGAAAAATCTTGGTTCTGGTCCTTCCTCCATCACTTCCTATTCGTGTAATTCTAGATCAGTCACTTAGTATTTCTGGGCTTCTGATGACTGACCTCTTAGAAGGCACATAATCTTTTTGAAGGCAGGACACAGTACTGCATGATATCCTGGAGGTCCCATAAAAACATATACGTAGATATAGATATATACAAACATATATATCTATGTATGTAAACAATTACGTATGTTAGGTTATTTGGAAAATGCAGGAAGAGTATAAAGAAATAAAAAATAATCTGTATGATTATAATGCAGAGATAAAAGCTCTTATTTAGAATTTTTTTCCCACACCTAAAAATTAAAGCAACATTCACTTTGGCTTGGCATTGTGCTAGAAAGATGCAAAGTGTATCTAATAAAACGATATGTATCCTACATTCAATTTTTAATTGAAGAAGCAAACATCACTGCAAGGGATAGTATTAAGTTCTACAGATTTGTCTAAGTTAGAAAAAGACATAAAATATAGCATTTGTATTGTCTTGCTTATAGTTTCCTTTGTTGTGCAGAAGCTTTTAATTTTAATTAGATCCCATTTGTTTATATTTGCTTTTATTTCCAGTATTCTGGGAGGTGGATCATTGAGGATCCTGCTGTGATTTATGTCGGAGAGTGTTTTGCCTATGTTCTCCTCTAGGAGTTTTATAGTTTCTGGTCTTACATTTAGATCTTTAATCCATTTTGAGTTTATTTTTGTGTGTGGAGTTAGAAAGTGATCTAGTTTCATTCTTTTACAAGTGGTTGACCAGTTTTCCCAGCACCACTTGTTAAAGAGATTGTCTTTACTCCATTGTATATTCTTGCCTCCTTTGTCAAAGATAAGGTGTCCATATAAGGGATAGTATTAAGTTCTACAGATTTGTCTAAGTTAGAAAAAGACATAAAATATAGCATTTGTATTGATACAAGCAGAATGTCGAACACAGTTTTTGTAAAAGCTACCCAGTTGGCAGCCTACTATTATATCTTACAATATATGTGTTTCATCATAACATACAACAAAGAATGCTTCATGACTCCCACCTTCTATGAGCTGCCCTACACATGAGACAGAAAACTGGAAAACAGAATTAACGTGTTGATTTGTACCCGTATTTAACATAACGCTGGGCAAGGACTAGTGCTTAATAAACATGTATTTGTATAGCCTTTCACCTCTTTAGCTAATCACATTATCAGCTTCTGTGGAACAAACAAAGAAAGTGAACCTTGCACATACCAAAGCAGAGTCCAAGGTATTTAGAAGGCTAAAAGGAAAGCTACTGAAAGGGGCTATCAGTGGGAACAACTGCGTCAAGTTGCCCAGTCACAGTAACTGTCCCAGTCAGCCAACTTTAGTAGCACAGGGGTGAAACTGTATGTGAGGATGGTTCACAAGGATTGCAAAAAGGGTGGGCAATGAAGGATTTGTGTGAGTCAACCTGGGCTGTGCAGCCTGGTTGCACAGTCAGCCTGGGCTGTTGGTAAAAAGGTGAGAAGAGAACGGGAAGGGGAACGCCAAGAAAGGGTTCCTACAGGAGTTTGTGTGTAAGAGAGAGCAGAAGGCAGACCCATGAGATGGTGGGCACCATTTTATTTCCTAAGGAATTCAAGTTTGCTGTGGCAGACTGCAAATCTCTCTCTCTCATCTCTCTCTCTCTTTCACACAAACACACGTGTGTGTGCCATGACCGTTTCACTTTCCTATAGAATTTCCACCCATCAAGAGACATGGTCCCAATGAGCCCTGTTTTGGGACAACTTGTAAGGCTCACTGGAAATTTCTCAGAACTAAAACTTAGGCAGGGATGAAGGAGCTCTGAGAGCAACCGTTTGATTTCCCAGGGAATGCCATGACCTACCTGGGGTTTCAATGATTAGCTCCAGACATATCTGTTAGCAGCACAAGTAGGTTTCTAGACCTTCCCAGGAGTGCCCTGACTATACCACCCTGCCTCCTATCACATTCTTGGAATTACATGGTCCTGCTATAGAATCTTGAGGCTCTCCAAGGCTATTTCTGAACTCTCTTTACAAAGGTTCATTGTTTATTCAAGAATATTATATTCTCATTTGCAAAATTCTATTTGGGAAAATGACAGCCCTAAAATCTAAATGGTTTTGTGTCCCAAATAAGTCCCAGGACCCAGAAGAGACATAGGAAACACCTTATACACAATATATTATCTCAGTGAAGCAAGAATTCAAGGTTGATGTTTACTGTGTAAACATCAATATGACAGAGTATCTTAAAGCTTTTAAAAAGATATGAAAGTATCTTTAATCTTACTGCTTCAAAACTATTTTATTTCTGTTGACCTAAAGTAGGTCTTTTGAAGCATTGTCATAAATACAAGTTGTCAAGTTTCTATTTTTTTTAGGAGAGAAGTAATCATTAGTGAGGTGAAAGTCGCTCAACTGTGTTTGACTCTTTGTGACCCCATGGACTCTCCATGGAATTCTCCAGGCCAGAATACTCGAGTGGATAGCCTTTCCTTTTTCCAGGGGATCTTCCCAAACCAGGTCTCCTGCATTGCAGGAGGATTTTTTACCAACAGAGCTGAAGAGTCTTAACTTTCTTTTCTTGGTACCCAATCCACTGTTTCCTTGGAAATATTTTGTATCGAGTAATATGCATAGATCTAGGTCTGTCTAGCCAAAATTTAGACTTCAATTGAAGAAAGTACAGAAAACTACTAGACCATTCAGATATGACCTAAATCAAATCCCTTACAATTATATAATGGAAGTCACAAATAGATTCAAGGGATTAGATCTGATAGAGTGCCTGAAGAACTACGGATGGAGGTTCATAACATTGTACAGGAGGCAGTGATCAAGACCATCCCCAAGAAAAAGAAATGCAAAAAGGCAAAATGGTTGTCTGAGGAGGCTTTACAAATAGCTGAGAAAAGAAGACAAGTGAAAGGCAAAGGAGAAAAGGAAAGATATATCCATCTGAATGCAGAGTTCCAAAGAATAGCAATGAGAGGTAAGAAAGACTTCCTTAGTGATCAATGCAAAGAAATAGAGGAAAATAATAGAATGGGAAAGACTAGAGATCTCTTCAAGAAAATTAGACATACCAAGGGAACATTTCATGCAAAGCTGGGCACAATAAAGGACAGAAACAGTATGGGCATAACAGAAGCAGAAGAGATTAAGTAGAGGTGGCAAGAATACACAGAAGAACTATGCAAAAAAGGTCCATGACCCAGATAACCATGATGGTGTGATCACTCACCTAGAGCCAGATATCCTGGAGTGCAAAGTCAAGTGGGCCTTAGGAAACATCACTACGAACAAAGATAGTGGAGGTGAAGGAACTCCAGTTGAGCTATTTCAAATCCTGAAAGATGATGCTGTTAAAGTACTCCACTCAGTATGCCAGCAAATTTGGAAAATTCAGCAGTGGCCACAGGACTGGAAAGGTCAGTTTTCATTCTAATCCCAAAGAAAGGCAATGTCAAAGAATGTTCAAACAAACACACAATTGCACTCATCTAACACACTAGCAAAGTAATGCTCAAATTCTCCAAGTTAGGCTTCAACAGTATGTGAGCCATGAACTTCCATATGTTCAAGCTGGATTTAGCAAAGGCAGAGGAACCAGAGATCGAATTGCCAACATCCATTGGATCATCGAAAAACCAAGAGAAAATATCAATGTTAGCTTCATTGGCTATGCTAAAGCCTTTGTATGGATCACAACAAACTGGAAAATTCTTCAAGAGATGGGAATACCAGACCACCTTACCTGCCTTTTGAGAAATCGGTATGCAGATCAGGAAGCAATAGTTAGAACCAGACATAGAACAACAAGTGAAGTGAAGTGAAGAAGTGAAGTTGCTCAGTCGTGTCTGACTCTTTGTTGGAACAACAAACTGGTTCCAAATTTGAAAAGGAGTATATCAAGGCTGTCTATTGTCACCCTGCGTTTGAATTTCTATGCAGAGTACATCATGAGAAATGCTAGGCTGGATGAAGCACAAGCTGGAATTAAGACTGCTGGGAGAAATATCAATATCCACAGATGTACAGATGACACCACCCTTATGGCAGAAAGTGAAAAGGAACTAAAGACCCTTGTGATGAAAGTTAAAGAAGAGAGTGAAAAAGCTGACTTAAAACTCAACACTCAGAAAACTAAGATCATGGCATCTGGTCCCATTATTTCATGGCAAATAGATGGGGAAACAATGGAAATAGTGACAGATTTTATTTTGTTGGGCTCCAAAATCACTGCAGATGGTGAAATTAAAAGACACTTGTTCTTTGGAAGAAAAGTTATGACAAACCTAGGCAGCATATTAAAAAGCAGAGACATTACTTTGCCAACAAAGGTTCATCTAGTCAAGGCTATCTATGGTTTTTCCAGTAGTCATGTATGGATGTGAGAGTTGGACTATAAAGAAAGCTGAGTGCCAAAGAATTGATGCTTTTGAACTGTGGTGTTGGAGAAGACTCTTGAGAATCCCTTGGACTACAAGGACATCAAACCAGTCCATCCTAAAGGAATCAGTCCTGAATCTTCACTGAAAGGACTGGTGCTGAAGCTGAAACTCCAATACTTTGGCCACCTGATGCAAAGAACCAACTCATTTGAAAAGACCCTGATGCTGGGAAAGATTGAAGGCAGGAGGAGAAGGAGATGACAGAGGATGAGATGGTTGGATGGCATCACTGACTTGATGGACATGAGTTTGAATAAGCTCCGCAAGCTGGTGATGGACAAGGAAGACTGGCATGCTCTAGTCAATGCGTCACAAAGAGTCGGACAAGGCTGAGCGATTGAACTGAACTGAGTATACACAAGCATTAAGTTCATGGTATTTAAACTCATTCATAAAACTCATGCTCCAAAACGTGGGAAAGGGCATCTTTCAGTACCTTTCATTTTCCTGAAAACTAGTGGTGATATGGAATCACATGTTCTATAACTGGAAAGTTGACTTCTTAAGAGAATCCTCTATGAAATACATTGGGATGTTAGTTCCTAAGAGAAGCTTTTGTTTACCTTAGTGTAAACCCATATCATTAATATCTAATGTTTCTGACTTCTGAATATGAAGTAATACATGAATGGAAACCAGCTGTCCTCTGGGTTAGGTGAGACAGCTCAAAGCACACAGACATAACTTAAGTGGAGTGTTCATAATGACTTCCTAGAAAGCTATTAATCCTGCTAAACAGGGAATCTGTGTACTAATCTCACCTTTTTCAGTGCAGGAACTATAATGATAGTGCCTCCATGGGAGTGCTTCCTAAACAGCAAGTTCTTTTTTCTCTTGGTCATGAATTCTATTCTTTCTTGACCATTAAAGACTCTTTGGTTCTATTTCTTCACAGCTTATCCCCACTGTGCTACACTTTCTTTTTTTGAAAGTCACAGACAATTTATCTTTTTAAATTAGATTAGGAGGAAAAAAGTGAAGAACGCATTGTGGGCGGAAGTGCATGCTAAGTCACTTCAGTTGTGTCCGGCTCTTTGTGACCCTGTGCACTGTAGCCTGCCAGGCTCCTCTGTCCATAGGGTTCTCCAGGCAAAAATACTGGAGTTGCCATATCCTCTTCCATGGCAGGAAGCAGTAAGAGTCTTTTAGGGTCTGGCATTGATTTTCATAGCAGAACATACAGCAGAGACGTGGGAACACACAGGTTACTCTTATGTTCCCTAACTATGTTGCTTAAAAGGATGCTGTTGCCATGCTAGTTGGCTATGCCCAACAAGTGGGGTGCTGGTCTTTCCCCAGAAATCTTTATCACAAGGAGGACACTGCCACATGCTCTTGGCCAGAGTCTCTAGTCCAAGGTCCCTAATCTGGCTGACTACGTCCTGCTCAATACGCCTTTTGTCATGACAGCTTGACATATGGTGACTGATTTCAGCCTGGGGAAGCTGAAGGAGAGCACTGAAGGGACGAGTAGCCCGAGTGTCTGTGACGTCAGGATGATTCTTTCTCCAGTTGATAAGATGATAAGGAAACCTGCAGGCACTAATCTGGTGGGGTTTTTTTTTTTGTTTTTTTGTTTTTAATCATAGGGGCATTATAATAGCTTTTCAGGGTCCAGGGAGTCATGTAAATTTCTTCCACGTTGGAAGTGAAGAAGCCAAGACAAACAGCTCAGCCAAGACACACTCTCCCTACAGTTGCCTTCAACCCACGCCCACTTTACTCTGCTACACGTTCTAAAACACTTTCTAACTTATAAATCTACAACAGCTTTCTATTGTCAAAAGAAATCTTGAGAGACAATGTGGGATAGCAGAAAGAGCCCCAAGTAAGCCCAGCTTTAAAAGTGTGGGTGTGTGTGTCTCCACAGCTTTCACGCACAAAAAATAAAAAATATATTCTTCACTCAGTCATGTCTGGCTCTTTGTGACCCCATGGACTGCAGCCTGCCAGGCTCCTCTGTCCATGGGATTTCCCAGGCAAGAATACTGGAGTGGGTTGCCATTCCCTGCTCCAGGGGATCTTCCTGACCCAGGAGCCAAACCCAGGTCTGGCTTTTCATCAATCATTACCATCTCTCCATCTCTCTGTATACAGCCCCAGTATGACTCTCTCATCTCACCCAGCCTCTTCATTATCCTTTACACACCTGTCAACATGGCTGTCACTTTCAGAAGGAAAGCCCATCTTCCTCCCTCCTTACCGATAAACACGTTTCCTCTGTGGCCCTTTAATTCCAAATTTTCTCTGAGTTAGTGCTCATAATAACCTCTCTCATGTTTTAGGTTTTAAAATACTATGGCACTGGTATTTATGAACTATTAATATATGACATCTCCTGACACTCAATTTTCAAAAGGCACAACCTCTTCTCCAGTTATTTTTGCATGTACATTTATTCCTGTACCTTTAAGTGTATAAATATTTTTTCTAACTCTTAATTCCTCCTTCTTTCCCACCCTTCCCTCTTATTACACAAGACTTGAAATCAATTTAAATAACAAAAAAGGGAACGATAAACACTCTTCATATGATTCAAATTTTGCTGAGCTTCCTGGCAGCTATAGCTTAAAGGAAAATTTGTTTAAATCTCATTAGCAGAAAAGAGGAATCATACCAAAAACTTTCAGTGAATTTAACCCTAAAAGGAAGGTTTTTAATGTGAGACATCATAGGAGATATTTAAGTAATGTAATGAACAACATCCTTAACATTTTCACATTTTTCAAGTTTCATATAGTTCCTTCTTGAGAGGGCCTCCAATATGGGTTGAAGACAAAACATTAATATAAATCTAGTGAAGATGATACTTTTAAAAAATCCTCTCTAGTTTCTTGCAGAATACTGCAGCCATAAAATTAAAAGACGCCTACTCCTTGGAAGAAAAGTTATGACCAACCTAGATAGCACGTTGAAAAGCAGAGACATTACTTTTGCTACCTAAGGTCCATCTACTCAAGGCTGTGGTTTTTCCTGTGGTCATGTATGGATGTGAGAGTTGGACTGTGAAGAAAGCTGAGCACTGAAGAATTGATGCTTTTGAACTGTGGTGTTGGAGAAGACTCTTGAGAGTCCCTTGGACTGCAAGGAGATCCAACCAGTCCATTCTGAAGGAGATCAGCCCTGGGATTTCCTTGGGAATGATGCTAAAGCTGAACCTCCAGTACTTTGGCCACCTCATGAGAAGAGTTGACTCATTGGAAAAGACTCTGATGCTAGGAGGGATTGGGGGCAGGAGGAAAAGGGGATGACAGAGGATGAGATGGCTGGATAGCATCACTGACTTGATGGACGTGAGTCTGAGTGAACTCCGAGAGTTGGTGATGGACAGGGAGGCCTGGCGTGCTTTGATTCATGGGGTTGCAAAGAGTCGGACACAACTGAGCGACTGAACTGAACTGAACTGAGGTGCCTAATAAATACTTGTTAGTGACCTCTCTGAGGGAACATTTACACTATTTTCACTCAAAAACAAGCGATAGAAATCTGCAATGTTTTTCTCTTACAGGCATCTAAGTAATCAAAGAGAACAGGGGAGGTAAAGAAAGCCAGCTCCCTAAGTTAGTAAAGTTTTGAAAGTGAAAGTGAAGTTGCTCAGTTGTGTCCGACTCTTTGTGATCCCATGGACTGTAGCCTACCAGGCTCCGCCATCCATTTTCTCTGCACAGAAAGTTACGAGTTGGACTTTCCACCCAAAGGAAGTAAGAATTTGGTTGTCAGGCTGAAAAGATATGGTTACATTGAATTAGAACAGATTTTAATATTGATTCTGACCTTTGGCAGAGTTCTTAGTGAGGTAAGAGATAGAGAGGCCTCTTGGTTAGACAGTTGGTGTTTGTCAGGTGGAGTAAAATTCAAGCTTTGTTCTCACCCAGACACTCCAAGGGCAAAGCCAGTGGCAGAAGCTGAGCTCTGCTGAAGGAAAGAGATAAGGTGCCCACTCCTGAAGTCAAAGAAAACTTCCCTGCTGGAATAGGCACAGAAAGGCCGCTTGCGGGTCCAAAAGGGAGAGAGTACTACTCTATAATAAATGTGGACCTACCCTCACAGGCCTCTGTGGTGGGGTCCATCTTAACAAAAAGTTGTGTCCACATGTTGGGGAGGGTCCTAGAATTAAGATCTCTCTTCAGGGCCACTCACAGCTGCCTCTCCAGGATCAGCAGTATGGCAGAGCACCAATCCAAGCCACTCTGGGCTGGAAGCCCAAACAGCATGCTTGAATCTTACTCTTTTCACTCATCTGCCTAGATCATGATTGCCCATCCTCAGCCCTGTTGACATTTGGGGATGGACAATTCCTTCTTGTGGGGGCTGTCCAGTATAGGGTATTTAGCATCTCTGGTCTCTACCCACTAAAGGCCAATAATATTCCCACCTCTAGTCATGATAATCAAAAATGTTTTCAGACATTGCTGAACGTCCCATGATGGGCAAACAACTTCCTTTGTCAAGTTACTGCTTAGAATAACTGCGATAGGTTCTCAATAGTCCCAGTAAAGCCCATTTACGGCTAGATTCTAGTAGTCAGAGGATACGTTTGTAGTCTGTATTTCATTTCTATGTACTTTGTCTTAAAATTACTGTAAACATTCCTTTTGAAAATTTAGGTTTGTACCAGTTGGACTAAAAGAAAATGGAATTTTCCTCACCTTAGTTTAGGAAGGTAACTCAGAGCCCTGGAGGACAGTAATGAGTTATCCCAGGGAAGCACCCAACACACAGAATAGAGAGGCGTAGGGAGAGAGCTGTGGGTGCTGGAGTTTTCCCTTTAAAAAATTCACTACTTTTTCCCCCTGGAATTTCATAGGGTATCTGTATTTTTCTTTGCAGCCTCACGCAAATGTTTTCATGAGCTCCCAATTTGTACACCCAAATAGTCACTGATCATGTCCTCTGACTGTTTCAAGAGGGACCTTTCATGCAATATCACTCATTGTCCATGACAGGAAGAATTGTCAAGGTCAGCAGAAGGAAAGAATCATTGATTACAGGCCCCTAACAGGAAAATATGTACATTGCATCTCCCACAGTTCTGCCTCAGCACCAACACAGGGCCTTGGAACCACATTAGGAGAGCCTGGCTACACCTCACGTGTGTTCTCTGAGCTTCAGGCTCACGTGAATTCATGTGCTCAGAGATAAACAAGACAAAGAAATAAAAACCAAATCATTCAGATGGCTTTGGGGGCCCTATTAACTCAGAGAAAGAGATAGCTGAAAGGAAACCACAAATATAATTGATGAAATGAGGGTTTTGACAGATACTCAATGTGCAGAGCTAAAAGAAAGTTCAGCAGAGAATGCCAGAATAGGGAAGACCAGGGGTTCTTAGAAGTTTCAACAAGAAACAGATGGTTCTATCCGGCTCTAATAAAAGATGAAACTACTTCTTCAAAGCAGCCTAGTTACCTTATGAATATGTGCAGGAAAGAAACAAATGACTGGAAAGAGAATAAGGAAAGGGATTTGTGTTGTGAAAATAAAGAGGGAAACTTCATTAAAATGGAGTCAGGAGGCCAGCAGGGGGTGGAGGGAGCTTTCATGCAATATCACTCATTGTCCATGACAGGAAGAATTGTCAAGGTCAGCAGAAGGAAAGAATCATTGATTACAGGTCCCCAACAGGAAAATATGTACACTACATCTCCTACAATTCTGCCAAGAGAACACACTGGTCATAGCAAACACCCTCTTCCAACAACAGAAGAGAAGGCTCTACACATGGACATCACCAGATGGTCAATACTGAAATCAGACTGATTATATACTTTGCAGCCAAATATGGAGAAGCTCTATACAATCAACAAAAACAAGACCAGGAGCTGACTGTGGCTCAATCATGAACTCCTTATTGCCAAATTCAGACTTAAATTGAAGAAAGTAGGGAAAACCACTACACCATTCAGGTATGACATAAATCAAGTCCTTAACAATTATACAGTGGAAGTGAGAAATAGATTTAAGGGACTAGATCTGATAGACAGAGTGCCTGATGAACTATGGATAGAGGTTCATGACATTGTACAGGAGGCAGGGAACAAGACCATCCAAGAAAAAGAAATGCAAAAAAGCAAAATGTCTATCTGAGGAGGCCTTACAAATAGCTGAGAAAAGAAGAGAAGCTGAAAGCAAAGGAGAAAAGGAAAGATATTCCCATTTGAATGCAGAGTTCCAAAGAATAGCAAGGAGAGATAAGAAAACCTTCCTCAGCGATCAATGCAAAGAAATAGAGGAAAACAACAGAATGGGAAAGACTAGAGATCTCTTCAAGAAAATTAGAGATACCAAGGGAACATTTCATGCAAAGATGGGCTCAATAAAGGACAGAAATGGTA
>SJYX01018483.1:0-19324 GCA_006410675.1 Oreotragus oreotragus
TCCAGGCAAGAATACTGGAGTGGGTTGCCATTCTCTTCTCCAGGGGATCTTCCCGACCCAGGGATCAAAGTTGGGTCTCCTGCATTGCAGGTGAATTCTTTACCCTCTGAGCCACCAGTGAAACTGTAAAATCGAAACGGAAGTGTTCGTCATTCAGTCATGTCCAACTCTTTGGGACTCCAAGAAATATAACCTACTAAGCTTCTCTGTCCATGGAATTTTCGAGGCAAGAATACTGGAGTGAGGTGCCATTCCCTTCTCCAGGGGCTCTTTCTTACCCAGGGATCGAACCCAGGTCTCCTGCATTGCAGGCAAATCCTTTACCATCTGTGCCACCAGGGATGTAATTAGCTACAGTGAGAATTAAGGTAAGGTCTTAATCCAATAGGACTGTGTCCTTATAAACAGGGGAAATCTGGACACAGATGAGCACCCGGGAAGAATGGCATGTGAAGATGAAGGGAGAGACTGGGGTGATGGGCCCACAAGTCAAGGAAGGCCAGAGATGCCAGCAAACACCAGAAGCTCGGTGAGGCGTGGGACAGAGTCACCCTCATGGCCGTCAGAGGAAACTGCCAGACATGTGGCCTCCAGAACCTTCGAGACAGTAAATGCCTGCACTTTACATCATCCAGTTCTGGTACTTGGTTACAGCAGCCTGGGGAACCAAAATATAGTCACCACTTTAAAGTGATTTAGTGATTTGTAGTCATTTCAAACTATGGTGCAACAATTACTACTATCGATTTCTAAAACATTTTCATATCTGAAAAGGAAATCCTGTTCCCTTCTCTCTCTATTGCTGCTGCTGCTAAGTCGCTTCAGTTGTGTCCGACTCTGTGCGACCCCATAGATGGCAGCCCACCAGGCTCCCCCGTCCCTGGGATTCTCCAGGCAAGAACACTGGAGTGGGTTGCCATTTCCTTCTCCAATGCATGAGAGTGAAAAGTGAAAGTGAAGTCACTCAGTCGTGTCCGACTCTTAGCAACCCCATGGACTGCAGCCCACCAGGCCCCCCCATCCCTGGGATTCTCCAGGCAAGAACACTGGAGTGGGGTGCCATTTCCTTCTCCTTCTCTCCCTATTAATGGCAACCATTAGTCCTCTCCTTTCTGTCGCTATGGATTTGCATCTTCTGGACGTTTCACATCAATGGTATCATACATCAAGTGGCCTTTTGTGTCTTGCTGCTTTCACGTTACATAATGTTTTCAAGGTTCGTCTATGTTGTAGCCTGCATTCCTCTATAAAGCAGAATAATATTCCATTGTGTGTATTTTATTTATCCATTCATTAGTTGATGGTACTTGAATTGTTTCCATTTTTTGGCTATTATGTGCAGCAGTGCTAGTGAGCATTCCCAGTCATATCTTAGATGAACACCAGTGTTTGATTCTCTGGTGAATATACCTAAGAGTGGAACTGCGGAGTTCTATGGCAATTCGTCACTTAACTCTTTGAGGAACCAAATGTCTTCCACAGTGGCTACACCATTTCCATTCCCACCAATGACGTCTTAGGGTTGCCTGGAAAGTTTTAAGCAAATGGCATAAACATCAGATGTGTGTTTTGAAACAAATAGCAATCAACTTTTGCGAAAGAGTCTGAGTCCGTTTGGGACTCCTGGCTCTGACATGCCTTTTCAACCATTCAAGTGGAAACGTCAGCTAGGAGAGTCTTAGACGAGAGGCCAGTCAGCTCGGAGTTAAAAATCTGAGACTCAGCAGCCTGAAGCATGGAGGAGATTCTCAAAAGAAAATACAGAATGCAGGAAAAGACAGGCTAGGTCCTGTCTTTTAGGAGCTCCAAATGAATGGTGGGAAAAAGGAAAACTGAGTCTGTGAAAAGGAGCATAATAAACCGGATGTAACAAAACTGTAAAACTCATAGATTAAAAACAGAAAGGAGACAAACAGTTTTTTAAAAATGACAACAGAAAAAGAGAGAGAAAACTGTAATAAGAAACAGGTCTGAAAAGAGTCTAAGTCCTTACGCTTTAAGAATCAGATAAGCACCATTTTATTTCTTCCTACATTTTCCCTTTTTCCTCTACCGCACCCCCTCCTTTTTCAGTGGGGAGGGGAGGTGGAGAGTAATAGAGAGGCACTGGTTTAGTTCCCTTAGTCTTAATGTTGTGAGAGGTTAAACTACTTGACCTTTTATCAGAACTGGTGAATAAATGCTTTTCAGCCTGGATATCAAACCTAATTTAAAAGAGACCTCCCATCAGGGAGCCGCATGGAAAGAATCTGGTTATGTACTTAACAAGTTCCTATTGTTTCATCAAAGTGTCTGAAAGCCAGGGAGGACAGTTGCGCACGACTTCAAAGTAAGAAATCCTCAGCGATTCAAGCGGAAGAAAAATCCTTGCTCTACCCACCCTCCCAGCCAAGAAGTAGGTATTTAATTACAGCGGCAAATCAAAAGATGAGAATCCTAAGAATAAACCTGTAATAACATCTGTCCCATTTAAAATTACAGTTTAGATTACTTGTTCCTCAAAAGCCATAGATACAGTAAGTTGCTCAGTCGTGTCCGACTCTTTGCGACCCCACGGACTGTAGCCTGCCAGTCTCCTCTGTCCAGGGGATGCTCCAGGCAAGAATACTGGAGTGGATTGCTATTCCCTTCTCCAGAGGATCTTCCCAACCCAGGGACCAAACCCTGGTCTCCTGCATTGCAGGCAAACTCTTTACCATTTGAGCTACAGGGAAGACGTCAAAAGTCATATCAGAGATTATAAAGCTTTACATATCACTCGAGGGTGTCCTTTCAGGCCTACATTACAAGGAACTGAATTTTAACTCAAACTAGGTGAACAACGATCTCTTGGGGTTAAACAAACATTGTCTCAAGTGGAGAGAGAGGAACCGAGTCTGCCACCCTCTTGGGATACCTCTGGGTACAGACCTGTGCTTGGATAGCCTACTCCTCTCACCTCACTGATACAAAATCACGGAATGTAAAATTGCACTACACTGAATTACTTTATCTGAACAAAACACACAATTACCTTATTCACTCTATATTCACATCCTTTCAGATTCAGTATTACCGATTGATAGAAGAGGTGTCCTTCCAGAGTAAGCCTGGAAATTAGCTATTTATAAGTTCATGGCTGGCAGAAATCCAATGGACATTAGGACCTAAAATATATCTTCTGCTTTACAAGAAAACTAGGAAACTGGTTCCAGTTATATTAGACAACTGAATCACATTGGGAAAAGTAATAAAATCACTATGAATATTAGCCAGTTAGCCACATGCACTGGTATTTGTGCCTGGTACTTGACATATGTTATTCCAAAGGTATTATTATCCTTGTTTTACAGACAAAGATCTGGAAGTGTAGACACTTCAAATCTTGCCTCTGGTGACACAGAAACTGAAATTCAAACCTTTTTTTTTTAATTTTTAAACCAGAATACTAGTACTGCCTCTACCATACTAGGCCTTCAAAAACCTGTTGTGGAACCTCTCAGAATGTTACTAAGTACAGATGTAACCACAGCACAATGATGACAAAAAATAAAGTCAAAATTGAAAGGCAGTGATCTTCCAGAAGACAAACACGTAATACTCATTTACCAAGTAAGTTCTACGAGAAGCGGTTACATGATTTTGTTGCTGCTGCTAAGTCACTTCAGTCGTGTCTGACTCTGTGCGACCCCACAGACGGCAGCCCACCAGGCTCCCCCGTCCCTGGGATTCCCCCAGCAAGAACACTGGAGTGGGTTGCCATTTCCTTCTCCAATGAAGGAAAGTGAAAAGTGAAAGTGAAGTCGCTCGGTTGTGTCCGACTCTCAGCGACCCCATGGACTGCAGCCTTCCAGGCTCCCCCATCCATGGGATTTTCCAGGCAAGAGTACTGGATTTTGTTGTTGGGGAGATATAAAAATTTTAGATATGGGGAGTAATTTTCATTATGTTTTAGATGTGGAAGTAATAAAACAGCCAATGTGTTATAAAACACCATCTCCCACAGTACATAAGAAGAGTCCTCTCAATGCCCCTGGTTCAGAGAATCAGCTTGATGATGGCATTTAGATTATAAAAGAGCAGTAACTAATGTCAATTAGCACTTAATGGAGTAGAGCCACAAATATGAACTCATTCGTTGCTTCTCACCACACATGCGGGAAGCAGGTATGTGTGCTCTCTCATAGCTGGGGGAAAGCAATGTTACAAAAGCGATGGTAACCTACTTCCAGAAAAGTGTTGGTCATAAATACAAAGGACAAACACTGCACAGAAGCCTTTAAATTCCTCGTATACACAGAGGCATGGATGAACGTACATTTAGCCACAATAACCAACTCGTCCTAAAACAACTGAAAATCTGTAGTATGCTAGAAGGCAAAATATGATTTGAAAGCACTGAAATACAATATTAGTAATACCAGTAATAGAGGCTGGAAGAAAAATGTTAATTATCATTGAATGAGTACAATATGCCCAACCTTGTTCTACATACCTTGTGAAGATTGACAGTTAATGCCCATAATGAGCTTGTGAGGAAACTAGGGCTTCCCAGGTGCCTCAGTGATAAAGATCTGCCTGCCAATGCAGAAGACACACGGGTTCGATCCCTGGTCCAGGAAGATCCCCAGGAGAAGGAAACAGCAGCCCACTCCAGTATTCCTGCCTGGGAAATCCCATGGACAGAGAAGCCTGGCGGGCTACAGCCCCAGGGGTTGTAAAGAAAGAGTGAGACATGCCTTAGTCACTGAACTGAAAAACAAAAGAGGAAACTGAAGTCTGGGAGTTGCCCGGAGTCACAGTGAGAGTTCGGAGGATTCAAAGCTAGTTGGGCTCCAAAGTCTGTGCTCTTGATCACAACATTAGACAGTTAAACAAGGCACAACTTGTTTTCACGGTGAACCCGAGATTACCCACACAAGAGAACATACTTCACCAAGGAGAAGAGAGAGAAATCCCTTAATGCTTTACACTCAACTCTGTTTCCAGGGCTCTTCCTGACACATGTCCTGTGAACCTCTAGTACAGTAAAATGCCAAGCCAGATCTGGTTCTCTCCAGCTCTAAAATACTCATTCATATCTTTAATGGCTTCATCCAACCTACTACTCCCTGAATCCAATTTCCTCTTGAATACACTTACTTTTTTTGTGAATGAATTCTATTAGCACAATTTATTCATTCCTTCTGAAACCCTGTATTTGGAGGCAGAAAAATAGCATGTCAGAATAGTACGTTTATTTCATGAAACACACATCTCATCTTTAAAAAAAAAAATAGCTTTGCCTAGTTAGATCCTTAACTACTAGATAAGTTTCAAGAGGAAATTTATACTACCACGAATAATTTTTTGAGTAATGTTTATAAGAAATGAGTCAATAAGAGTGGAAACACTTCATATACAAGAGTCTCTAAAGGATATTCCGTAAACCAATTATTCACTCATTCCAAAATCACTTGTCACTCTATTTATCAACCTGTGGTTCAAGGACCATCCACATGAAAAGCACCAGGAGGCAATTGCTGACACAGGTAAAGGCTAACGAATTTCACTCCTGGTGAAGAGCTCTGCATCACTCACGAACAGTGCATGCAAGTCTTAGGTATCTTGAAGTTAGACAGGATTCAGACAACCATGCAAAGAGCTTATCGCAGCCCCTTAATTGGCCTCCCTGGTTCTACCCTTCTCCTCATCCCCATTTACCTGCTCTTCTCTATGTAACAGTGTGCGTGCCTGCACGCTCAGTCACTTCAGTCGTGTCCACCTCTTTGTGACGCTAAGGATGGACTGTAGCCCACCAGGTTTCTCTGTCCACAGGATTCTCCAGGCAAGAATACTGGAATGGGCTGCCATCCCCTTCTGCAGGGGAACTTCCCAACCCAGGGATCGCACCCACATCTCTTATGTCTCCTGCATTGGCAGGTGGGTTCTTTACACTAGGCGCCACCTGGGAAGCCCCTCTATGCGACAGAGGGTTCCTTTTTAAAGCATAAGTCAGATCACGTCACTTCTGCTTCAGTATCACCCAGTCAGCCTATCAAGAAGCACTCCACCTACCCACTCCCCCCACGCACACTATTTCCTAATTTTACCCTCTTTAGCACTTATCAGTATCTGAAATACTTACTAGTTTGCTTATTTAAGATTCATTTATTTATTTTGCTGTGTAGGGTCTTAGGAGAAGGCAATGGCACCCCACTCCAGTACTCTTGCCTGGCAAACCCCATGGATGGAGGAGCCTGGTAGGCTGCAGTCCATGGGGTCGCTAGGAGTCGGACACGACTGAGCAACTTTCACTTTTCACTTTCATGCACTGGAGAAGGAAATGGCAACCCACTCCAGTGTTCTTGCCTGGAGAACCCCAAGGACAGGGGAGCCTGGTGGGCTGCCGTCTATGAGGTTGCACAGAGTTGGACACGACTGAAGTGACTTAGCAGTAGGGTCTTAGCTGCAGCATGTGGGATCTTTAGCTGAGGCATGAGAACCCTGAGCCGTATGTGGGATCTAGTTCCCCAACCAGGGATTGAACCCAAGCTCACTTCATTGGGAGCGCAGAGTCTTAGCCACTGGACCACTAGGGAAGTCTCCTTACCAATTTACTTATTGTATCTTTCTTAGTGTCTGAAAATGTAAGCTTCAGAAGAAGCAGGCTTTTTTTTTTTCCCAATCTCTTTTGATCCTAAATGCATCCCACTTGGCACAAAGAAGTTAAAAAGTACTCACTGGATAGATGAATGAATGAATGAGTATCATAAATGCTCAAATAAAGACTAATGGAGTGCTGTAGGAAACTAGAGGAGAGACAACCAGCTCCTCATGGGAACAGCCCAGCTCCTCTCAGAGAAGGTAACGCAAGCTGGATTTTGAAGGAAGAACAGAGAACACTCTCTAAGAAAAGGAAGAACACTCTCTGTGGCAACTGGCTTTCAATCTTCAAAAACAGTGCCATGAAAAACATGGAAAGAATTAAGAACTGTTCCAGACTGATGGAGACTGGAAAGACGTAATAGCTGCATGTTGTAGGCTATTCTGAACTGGATCTTTTTGCTCTAAGGACATTATTGGGAAAACTAAAGAAACCTGGAGTCCATCAGCAAAGGTATATATATATAGCAGTTCTTTTTAGTATTCTTGCAGCTTCCCTTAAGTTCTAAATTGTTTCAAAAGGAGAAAGAAGGTGGTGGGGGAAGGGGAGGCGAAGAAAACAAGTGAATGAGTGAATGTAATGCATTAAATAATCTATGCATTAAATGCCTAATGAATAAAATAGGAGGAAAAAGGACTATTTCTTCCAAATATTTCTATTCCCCTTGCTCCCCCATTCCTCCAAGAAAAACTTTGGGCCCATAGCATCTTGGCTTAGAGTCAGGCCAAATATGGTCATTTTTCTTTAAGTGTAACACAAATAAACCCCGTGGATTACAGTGGAAACACAGCATGCAGCAGGACATTCGTCTGTATAAACTCTGTAGTAAATGACATCTCTCTTCTCCCTACAGAGTAGAGGCTTGATCTCCATGAATTGCTGTAACTCAAAACATACTTCTCACATAAAAATAATGATGGGGATGGAAACAGAAAAAGTAAACCTTTGGACTGGAGTGTTGTTGTGAGCCAAAGAGAATGATTAAATATAAAACAAGAGTGGGGGGGGACAGCACTAGGGTATCAAGAAACAGATTGACTTAGTGTGTTTTTTTGCAACTGGAAGTTACAGGCAACGTGACTAGAATTTAGAAACCAGTGTTAAGGCCTGAACACTCTTGCAAACAGCTACAGCTCCGTTCACAGGTCAAATAGTATTACGACGAACAGCACAGCCCTAAGAATCTGACCCAAATGGTGCCTAACTAATGACGTCCTCATCCCAAGCACTTTGTGAAAACCAAGTGTTCTCCAACTGAAGCAACACACTGGTACAAACATACAAAAGAGGCATACTGCACAAAACAGAACTCACCAGAAGTTCCCAGACCTCCCATAATCAGGGAAAAGGCTATTTTAAAGTACAGGTTACATACGACTTCTCAGGGACGCAGCTATGTGCAGTACAATCAAACATCAACAGGCAAGAGAAAGCAGCTCAGTGCCACAGCAGCAGGGGTCTCTGGAGAGGCCGTGAGCACCTTTCAGTTCCCTGCCATCCTCTGGATCTGGGATCCAGCTTGCTCTCTGAGATCGGACGGTTTTAAGTTTTATTCCAAAGCAGTGAAGTTGAAAAACTGCTCATTTTAAAAATGTGAAATTCTAACTGTTCCTGGGAACTGGTTAGATCCGGCAACCCAGGCTCATGTCCTCTCGGCGACCATCAGCTGCGGGCAAAGAGCCCTGCCACCACCCCCAGCCACAGACACTGGGCAGAAGGGTGGCTGACCCTTCACTACACTCCACCTCTGACCCTCAGTGGCTTGTCCTTTGCCTGTTCCCTCAAAGTGGAGGAACCTGCAACCCCAGCTTTGAAAAACTCCACAACACTGACGCCAAAATACCCAGCTTGCAAGGATACCAAAACTGAACCATGTCTTCTGTAATAAATTCTGCACTAATTAGACTTCAGAGAGAACGCACACGTTAATAACATTATGCAGAATAAACTACATTCACATTCTTCCAAAGACATTCTCACAAGCCTCACTGTCAGAGGCAAAGTTTATCATTTGAAACCATTTTGCTATGGGAACAGGAATCCTTTGAAAGTCTCTCGGCTTATCAAAATGTGAAGCTGTTTGTTTTAGAAGCCCTCTACGTGAGTTCAAAAACTAACCACCACAGTTATATCCTACTACACTTTAGAAAATAAAAAGGTAAAACATCATACATATATACTGTAATGGAAACAATTTAACAAACGTTAACTGCCCTAAACTGTCAAAAGAATGAATATTTTAACTTGTTTCCAAATATTTCCCAATTTTCCAGTTGCATTCTATATGTAATCAGAATATCTTTAGTCCCAGAGTAATTGTCCATGGGCACATGCCCATGCCCATAGGCAAGTCATACACTTTCTGTCCCCCAGTGTTCTCACCAGTACAATGTAAAGAACTCAAAGACACCTCATGGGGTCACTAGGAAGGTTAAATAAGTTAATATACAAACAGCACTTGGGAACAGTGCTTACCACATCATAAACATCATATAGGAATTAAAAAGAAACATCACTACTGCCCAGTGTTACATTACTTGATACAATAACCTAAATTATTGATAAGTTATATTCTCTTATCAGAAACTCATCTCTGCCCTGGTTTGCACAGTGAAATACTGTCTTACGTAGTTTCCTACTCAAAGGACATCCATTATTATCAACTTAAGTTAAATCTCAAAAGTCATTAATAAAAGCAGTGATTTCTCAAATGGTTTATGGCCAACCACTCTAAAAAGTACTTGGTAGAAAAGAATTCACTCTAAGCCAGTATCCAAGAGATAGAGGTTTACCAAAACAATTATCAAGTTTAAAGAATAAAACCTCCAGCACAGTAAAAACACAGCATTAAAAAGATAAAAGAAAAACTCTCAATGCAGGGAAAGACAAGTATTATTCACAAAGGTAGAGCCTTGTAAGTGAATGAACAAATTAAACAGATGACCACAAATGAACAAACTGGAGATATGCAGCTGATCACAAATCTGTAATTTCTTTAAAAAAAAAAATCTAATATGCTTATACTTAAGAGTCAATGCTGAACTGCCTTGTCATACTTACAGAGCCAGGTAATAATGACATAGGGAAATACTCAATTAGTGTTGCCTCAACAATCTGTGTATGCACTGATGTATTTGTGCTCATGTTGACAAGGTGGTCCCTGCCCTGAATCTAAAATCTAGATGGGGAAACAAACGTGACAGAGATAAACCTCTGAGTGGGCTAAGAATCTGCCTGCCAATGCAGGAGATCCCGGTTCAATCCCTGGGTCAGGAAGATACCCTGGAGAAGGAAACAGCAGCCCACTCCAGTCTTCTTGCCTGGGAAATCCATAGATAGAGGAGTCTGGCAGGCTACAGTCCATGGGGTCACAAAACAGTCACACATGACTTAACAAATAAACGACAACCTCTAAGTATACAATCTCTAAGTATCTACTCTAAGGGTTCACAGAGAGGGGCACCCAGGGGACACTGCAAGTGCCCTCAAAGTGAACAAGAACAGGATCCAGAGCAAGGAGAAGGTCTTCAGGGCGTCATCCCTGCAGCCGTGTCTGTCCACCATACTGCACACACCCAAGTGTAACATGCATTATACATGCTGCATCCTAGCAAGCTTGGGCGGGTGGTGGCGGGTGTTTGTTATTTTGGGGAAAAAAAAGATAACTGAAAGTATTCTACTCAGTTCAGTAGCTCAGTCGTGTCTGACTCTTTGCAACCCCATGGACTGCAGCACATCAGGCCTCCCTGTCCATCACCAGCTCCTGGAACTTACTCAAACTCATGTCCGTTGAGTCAGTGATGCCATCCAACCATCTAATCCTCTGCTGTCCCCATCCCCCATGCCTTCAATCTTTCCCAGCATCAGGGTCTTTTCCAATGAGTCAGTTCTTCGCATCAGGTGGCTAAAATATTGGAGCTTCAGCATCAGTCCTTCCAATGAATATTCAGGACTGATTCCCTTTAGAACTGACAGGGTTGCTCTACTCGCTGTCCAAGGGACTCTCAGGAGTCTTCTCTAACACCATAGTTCAAAAGCATCAATTCTTCGGCACTCAGCTTTCTTTATAGTCCAACTCTCACATCCATACATGACCACTGGAAAAAATAAAGCTTTGACTAGACAGACCTTTATCAGCAAAGTAATGTCTCTGCTTTTTAATATGCTGTCTAGGTTTGTCATAGCTTTTCTTCCAAGAAGCAAGCATATTTTAATTTCATGGTTGCACTCACCATCTTCAGTGATTTTGGAGCCCAAGAAAATAAAGTCTGTCACTGTTTTCATTGTTTTCCATCTATTTGCCATGGCAGCACATATACTAAAATTGTTCTGCTCAGCAAATCCCTAATCCGCCTCAAAACGCACAGTGACACAGCCTCCTGAGAAGCACTGCCGGACCACTCCTTCCTCGGGCTTACACACCACTTCCCGTGATGTGTATTTATGTCTTTCCTCCACTAGGCTGAGAACTCCAGTCCATCTTGTACTGCAGCCCTAGGCCTGCAGGCTCAGTGAACACCCCTGGAGCGAGAGAGTAAGGGGAGGATGCCTCAGCCAGGGGCAGGACCCCACGAACAGTGAGGCACTGAGGTGGAGCCCATGGATTCCAACGCCGTGCTCCCTGGCACACAGGTGCTCTGCAGAGAAGGGGGGACCTCTGTCCTCAAGGAACTCAGAATCTACCCAGATTCCAGAAAGCTGTCTTAGAAAGCACCTTAAGCTCTCTAATGACACACTTATTTTAGCCGGAACGTGAACCTGCCCGTTAAAATGAGGGGTGGTGGTTTTTAAAGGTCCTGCAGGCCTGAGCACTTTGGGATGCTCATACAGAGAGCGAGCGAGAGTTCACTGGGTCAGGCGAGGAAGGGCATTAACTTACTCATAAATCTCCAACACACCACTCCCGCTTTCGCTCCCTGGCTGAGCAACTGCCATCTGGAAGGCTTAGCACATGAAAGGCATTATCACGGTTCTGCTGGAATATTTCTGGTAGGCAGAGAACACAAGATGCCAGAACTTAAAAAAATCACAGAATTCCGATTACCTCATTTCACCTTTCTTTTCAGCCAATCCAAATTCCGCCTTTGTAGACGGTTAACTAACAGAGAAGCCTTGCAAGGGCTCTGCTGAATCACACGAGTGGCAAAGTCTCCGCGAGGCCCCGCATCTACCTGCTGATACCGGGGCCTGAGCTGACTGGAAGCAAACAGAGCCCCCCGCTCTGCACACAGCCTTCCGACTGAAAGGCAGCAGCAGAGCAAGGCAGGCTGCATTCAGCTTCGGGGAACCCATCAGGACTCGAGGTCCACCTGCACATCCCGGAAGCTTGGGGCCTTACCCCGCACTCCCTGCCCCAGCTTCCGGCCGGTCCAGTCGACGTCCTCGAGCTGACCCCACCTGCGCTCTCATCGGGGCTTCCCAGGTGGTTCAGTGACAATACCTATGGCTGATTCATGTTGAAGTTTGAAAGAAAACAACAAATTCTGTAAAGCAATTAATCTTTCAATTAGAAAATAAATAAAGAAACCACCTGCCAGTGGAGGAGACCTAAGAGACATGGGTCCGATCCCTGAGTCGGGAAGACCCTCTGCAGGAGGGCATGGCAACCCACTCCAGTGTCCTTGTCTGGAGAATCCCGTGGACAGAGGAGCCTGGTGGGCTGTGGTCTATGGGATCACAGAGAGTCGGATATGACTGAGCATGCCCCCACACGCTCTCATATGTGGTTCTGCTGTCTGTCTGCTTCTCTGGCACCTCTGCCTGCCTGGGCCTCTGAGGGTCTTCTGGGGGCTCCCCAGCCCTGCGGGAACAGCACGAAGAAGACCACCTCTCCAACGTCTGGCGGGGCTGCTGTTCAGAGAAGCCAGGTCTAAGAGGGGCTCCTGCCACTGTCATTGTTGTGAGACCTCAGGCGATGGGATCTGATAAAAATTATCTTCAGGCTAGTGCCACAAAAGCCCGTTTCCCCTAATGGGACCCAGCGATTTGAAAGTGTCTCACGGAGCATGTTCCTGCTCTAATCTTCAGAGCCTTCCCTGAGGCGGGCACACGGCAGCTCCAAGTCAGACACAAAGAAACTGCGTCTCCGGGGGCCTGGGCCAGAGCAGACCTCACTAACCCGGTCTTCCTCATGCTGCCTCTCCGGGTTTTGAATTTTTTTAATTCAACAAGATCACTTGGCACTGTCCGCATCACCTTCTCTGAGTCTACAGATGGGCGGGGAAGTTGGAGCACAGATGAGCTCTGTGCTTCCCACCAGGCACTCCCAGACACACTGTCTACTGGAGACCAGCTTGCCCGAGCCTGAGGATGGCAAGGACCTCCCTGGCTGGCCCCAAAAGATGCCATGGGCATCCTCAACCCTTTCCAGTCAAAAGCTTGTCAGCCTCTGATGCAGGAAGCACCCACCTGCCACTACCCTGTGTTTATTTTCCTTTTTTTTTTTTTTTAAACAGCCTCGATGCCTCCACTGTCACATTCTAAAACCCCAGGTGCACAGGGAATGTTCTCAACTCTTCCAAATGTTAAAAGCATGCACATCTGCATAGGCTGCCAGGGTTTCAAGAGTGTAAATTACCTTGGGACGGAATCAGAGCCCAGTGGCAGCCTCTCCCTCCCCCACCCCGTGTGAGGGCCTCCTGCTCTGACAGGGGAGCCCTTGACCAGGGTGATTAACATCCTCGGGCCTTCAGTAGGATTGCTATGTAGCCCGTCATCCAAAATGAATACTTTCCCAAGTTAAAGGGGACACTGAGCAACATAGTGTTAAAATGAAACACAAATGCTAAAACTACCCTACCACAATTCTTCTTCTTCCACAAACCAGCGAATCCTTCACCACATCTAAAGAGAGATTCACTTCAACAATCCAATATTCTCGGTGTCTGTCGTGACCTCTTTAGTTATATCACCCAATAATACAATTGAAAATGAAGTTATTAAGAGCTCCGAGTGATACAGGAAGTTTGCCTTTCATCTTTAGAGATGGTATTCAAATCGCAAATCCTAGGATTTGAAATCTAGGATTGAAAATCTATAAAATCACATCTGGTCCCCATTTATTTCATCACTTTGATGAACAGAACTAAAAATGATTAGTAGTCACCCTTTGAGAGGATATGATAAATAAATAGAAAGGAATCATTTTGGTTACAGTGGTTACATCATCCCATATCATGACCCCTAAAAGGTTAGCTTTTCATGAAATATATCACAAATAGAAAATAAAACAGTGTCCAGCCTGTCTTGTATGTCAGAATTTCCATGCACATAACTAACAATGATCCTAGTAAAAATTACTTACAACTTACATTCGTATCATACCCTCTAGTTTGCAAAGCCCTAATTTTTTTCCCCAGTGACCTTGAAAGCACAAGCAGGCAAATACACACAACCGTCAAGATTTGTCACAAGGGCCCTACATAAGCTAACAAAGGAAGACTGTCTGGGACCAAGGTCTGGGTGACCATATGTAAAGTTTCCCTATCTGAGAGTGCTGCGTTCCAGATTTCAAATATTCAAATACTGTCAACTGACACACACATATGTGCACTTTTTTTTCCCCCTTTTTCAGTAAATGTATTCTTTGCAATAAAACCAGTTCATTCAATGCAGTTTAATTTGTATGTGATTACAAAGTGAAAGTGTTAGTCGCTCAGTCACATCCAACTCTTTGCAACCCTATGGACTGTAGCCCACCAGGCTCCTCTGTCCATGGGATTCTCCAGACAAGAATACTGTCATTGGTTGCCATTCCCTTCACCAGGGGATCTTCCCCACCCAGGGATCGAATCTGGGTCTCCTGCATTGTAGGCAGATTCTTTACTGTCTGAGACACCAGGGAAGCTGATTACAAAATGTTTGCTATAAAAGCAGTCCACAAACAGAGGAAAATCTGTTCTGGATGCTTTGCCCCAACAGGATTTTTTAAACTATACAGTCACCTCTCTCTTATCTTACCAGACATATTCCAATTCACTCAAAAACAGAAAGGTCCTAAAACACAAAGGAAGAATCTGTGGTTCTGGGAGGAAAGACAGTCTCCTGGACATGCAAAATTGTATCAGAGAGAAGTCTCTACAGATGGAGAAGGGGATAGAGGTGGAGAGAATTAGGAATTAAAGAGGTTATCAACCCAACTGGAGGGTGTGGGAGAAGCAACAAAAGACACCCAATCTTTGGAAAGCCCTCTAGGTTTGAGCTGAAACGGATCACAGGAGTCAGGGTGATGGTACTGAGGGATTCCTCCACAGCCACAACTGCTGAGCTTCCAGGGAGAGGTCAAGCAGGATGGGAGCTCAGCAGAGAAAAAGCCAAGAAAAACAGGCACTTCCCATCACCTCGAGTCTCCACTGTCAGCCCCTGCTCCCACACCAGCACATCTTTCCATATCAGCGAAGTGGGAACAAATTAGTCTGAGTTGGGCTAACAGTTAACCAGACCCTCTCACATTCTCTCACTTAGGCATTCATGCATGCAGAACAATTTCTGGAATGCCTTCTAGGAGCCAGGCCCTGTCAAGACCTGGAATGAAACCTCACTCAGGTCCTGTCCTACAAAGACCTCAAATACAGTGGCAAAGGAACCCCCTCACTGAATCAGCGCCAGAGACGACCACTGTGACTAGGGCCCCATGGAGGTGTAATTCCACAGACAGAATCCCCACAGGAGGAAGGGATTTACTGCCTCAGGTCTTCATATTTTCACCACTGTTTAAAATGGTTCCAAGGACGGACCTAGCTAGATAGAACACAATCCATATGATCTGACAGCTTGTAAAACTCACAATAGCCAGCTTGTATTTTAACTGTTTAAACCCACCTTTGATGTATCCTTTTAAAAACAAACAATTTGCTGTGAATCAAAGACTGTGAGGTGAAAAACTGGGTGTTAGAAGGAAGAAGAGAGACTACAAAACAAAACAGATTGCCCAGAACCACTCAAACTGAGAAAGGCAGAGTGCCAGGCACGCTGTAGCTAAGAGCATCCCACAGTCGCCCTCTATACATGCCATCCAACTGGCCAGGAGCAAAATATATAACCTCCTTCTTTTCAGTACTGTAGTAGATGTTGGTGTATTTTTCATGGTTTTCAAAACATTTCTGAAATACATGCAGAAGGACAAAATGGCTAAATGAAGTATAGCTAAATGATGGGGTGGGATAACCTAGCGGAAGTTTAGCAAAGCATTCCCAAAGGTTGTAATTCTAGAAACAGCTCTCCTAAGAACAAGTACAGGAGCTCCAGCAGCAGCCTCCCAGGCCCTGAGATAAGTGCTTTGCACTCACAGCCTCTTTGTTCTGTACAGCTTTTTAAGGTAGATAGCACACCTTTGATAGAACAGAGACCGAAATGGCAGACAAATCACTGAGAGCAGAGCTAAGTGCAAAGTTATAGTCAGCAAACATAAGTAAGTTCACAATCTAGGGCCAGTTAGCAAGCCCCTATTCCCACAGGATGGTGCGGAGAGAACCTGGTGACGCCTGCAAACACAGCAGACTGCATCACAGCAGAACACTCTCAGGGAACAAACCTAGGGAGCTCAAATACTTTATAATGGACACCATATCTGCCTATCTCTTTGCTCCATATAGGTATGGCTGGGGAACAGGGTGCCGATGAGAGGTGAGAAATAAGCGAAGTCCCTACAATGGAGTTTGACTTTAATCCCGTCCAAATTAAGAGTCATTTAAGTACTCAAGGGCTTCCCAGGTGGCACCAGTGGTAAAGAACCCACTTGGCAATGCAGGAGACGGAAGAGATGCAGATTCCATCCCTGGGTTGGGAAGACCCCCTGGAGGAGGAAATGGCAACCCACTCCAGTATTATTGCTTGGAAAATCCCATGCACAGAGAAGCTACAGGCCATGGGGCTGCAAAGAGTCAGACACGACTGAGCAGACACACACTAGTAAGTACTTAAAGCAGGTGATGTGACAGGATCAGATTGGAGATGGAGTGTGGGGGAAGGAAGGGAGAATGACAACCCTACAAATGAAGATGCTGATGATCTGAACCAAGGCAAAGAAAGGTGGTGGAGAAGAGGATGAGAGAACACGCTGATAGAGTTAAGACTGAGCAGGTATCACTGCTGATAGTACTGTGCAGGTTTTGAGGTTTCAACCTACTAGTCAGCTAACAAGTCAGCCCACCACAGTTTCAGATGCCAGCAGGACCCGTGCCATCCCTGGGTCAGAGACCGAGGCCAGTTCATCACTCACAGCAATACAGTAGCCACAGCATCTGCCCCAGTCCCCTGGGCAACAATTTCCATAGGACCACGCAGAGAGGGATCACATCATGAACTGCACTACAAGACGGGACCCTTAAGTTAGGGAGCCCAAATATTTTTTTCATGTGCGTCTATCTTCCAAAGCTTTTCACTCTACAAACATCCTTGAAAAGATGATCCAGAACAAAGGTGGTCAGCACCTCAGCTTGCAGAATCCTGCAAGAAACATGAGATTTATGGAGAATTGTTTTCCAACAACCTCACTTTGCCTATGAGGAAACTAAGATTCAAAAAGCTTAAGATGAGTCAGGGTAACATAGCTAGAAGGTAACAGAAGTGAGATTCAAACCCAGACCTTAGGATGCCAAGTCCCATTGCTCTCCCCACTATTCAAAATCCTATTACATAAAACATAGGGACTTCTGCTAGTGGAAGGAGTATAGAGACGATAAATGGGTCCTTCAGGCTCTCCGGGAGGTTGTCAGCTTGCCTGGAAGGGAACAGGGACACACTAGAGGCTAGTAACTTTGCTGCTGCTACTAAGTCACTTCAGTCGTGTCCGACTCTGTGCGACCCCATAGACGGCAGCCCATCAGGCTCCGCCATCCCTGGGATTCTCCAGGCAAGAACACTGGAGTGGGTTGCCATTTCCTTCTCCAATGCATGAAAGCGAAAAGTGAAAGTGAAGTCACTGAGTCGCGTCCAACTCTCAGCGACCCCATGGACTGCAGCCCACCAGGCTCCTCCGCCCATGGGATTTTCCAGGCAAGAGTACTGGAGTGGGGTGCCATGCTGGTAACTCTGCCCAGCTCCAAAGATGAAGGTTCTCCTTGGCTCGTGTATCTCAAAACTTGATGATAGAGCAGAACTAGGCTGCTATAGAAGTCAATGGTGGTGCATCTCCACGTGGTGGGGAGATCTACTCCCAAGTCCTTGGTTAGCCCCTTCCTAAATCCATCTTGCAAATTTACAAGTTTTATGGGAGAATGCTATTAGAATGGTAAAGAAAGTGTATATGTTAATACTAGGTCTTTATTCCCTAAAAGTACTTGCAGAGGTATGAAACAGAATAACATTCCATATAAAGATGATCTCTCTTCATCCGTGCACTTACATTAGCTAACACGTCACATACATAATTAAAAGAAAGTAAATATATATGCTTCCCAGGTGGCTCAGCAGCCTGGTGAGCTATAGTCCATGGGGTGCCAAAAGAGTCAGATCTGACTCAGCCACCAAAGAACAGCAGCAAAAGTAACTGGATTAAGAAACTGAAAAGAACTTGGTTAGCAGACCCTTCATTTTGATAACAAACATACTGGATTCAAGAATTAAAGGTAACTGCAGAGTTACTTCATAAACGGGATTCATTATTTTGAACATGAGTGATCAAGCTTCTTCATTTATTAACATAAAAGTGAAAAAATGACTTGCTTAGCTTCAAGGGGACAATAAGAGACATTTGGCATATGCACGACTTTAGGTCTTCCTGGTGTCAGTGATGACCAGCTGGACAGCAGACTCTCTTCTGAGATTTCTTAGCTCAGTCTTCAAGGTCCTGAGACACCTGAGCAGTCCTTGTCAGCCTGGGGAACCCTCTCCCTCAGCAGAAAGTACCCACTCCCCATGAGAAGCCCCCACCATCACCACCAGGTTCCTCTTCAAGGGGTGAAAGGCACAGGTGGTGCTTATCACACTAACAGAAATGTCTGAATCCACTCCACTTAAAAGGATCACCCACTTTATAGGCCACTTATTTAAACCTTTGGATGGCTGCCCAATGCATGCAAGCTGCCACAGTGCACAATCCAGGGAGCAGGCACCATGCACAGCCCAGAGGGTTGTGCAGTTCACAACCTGGGCAGCTATGAGTGATGGCAACCCTCAGGGATAGGCGCTCACTCCCAAGATATTTCCCCATCAAAGTTCACTTCCTCATCCATGAATTTTTTTTAACCTAATCTGTAAATCCCCCAGATTCTAGCAGTCTTCATGGATTTCAACCGATGACTGAAGGAAGTTAATCATTTCTACATATTATTAAGTGAATGAAAATTGTTATTTAGAATTTGGTTTGGACTAGCTGCTGATGAGATTCACACTGGAAACAGGAGTGGGAAACACAATATCAACTCATTTCATATATTTGAGTCCTCAGGGTCCTCTCTCCATCTAGAATCTTTATGGCAGGCCTCCTTCGACAGCAAGGAGATCAAACCAGTCAACCCTAAAGGAAATCAACCAAGATTATTAATCGGAAGGACTATGCTGAAGCTCCAATACTTTGGCCACCTGATGCAAAGAGCCGACTCACTGGAAAAGACCCTGGTGCTGGGAAAGATTGAGGGCAGGAGGAGAAAGGGGTGACAGAGAATGAAATGGCTGGAAGGCATCACCGAATCAATGGACATGAGTTTGAACAAACTCCAGGAGATGGTAAAGGACAGGGAAGCCTGGTGTGCTGCAGTC
>SJYX01018484.1:4478-17953 GCA_006410675.1 Oreotragus oreotragus
TTTTTTTTTTTTTTTTCCAAAATAGCAGAGGTGAGATTGAGGTTTGTGTATACAGATATGAAGGTCTGGATTCTGGGTCCAATCTAGGGAGCTTCTTACTTTCATTTGAATTGCATGGAGTAAAGAACAGTTAATCTGAGGAACTTCATCTGGAATTGAGACAGAAAAGAAAAGGAAAACTATTCAAGTTTGGCATAAACTCATAGGGTTAGATGTGGAAAGCAGACAAATTGATAAGAAAGAAGGAAAGGATTCAAGGCTAAGAATCAGAGGAATATTCAGTATAAATAGCAAGAGTCAAAAAGAGTAGTTTAGTATACTTTTTGTAGCCTTTATTATGGGAGAGTGGGAAATGGTTATAAATACCAAGAAAACTGGACATTACCTTTCTGCCATGCTGCTTCTTTTTTAAAATTTTTAATTAGAGGATAATTACTTTATAGCATTGTGATTATCTTTGCCATACATCATTATCAATCAGCCATAGATATGCATATGTCCTCTGTCTCTTGAACCTCCCTCCCCATCCCAACCCTCTAGATTGTCACAGAGCACCAGCTTTGAGTTCCCTGTGTGACACAGCAAACTCCCACTGGCTATCTATTTTACATATGGTAATATATATGTTTCAAAGCTAAATTAAGCTGGATTCTGCTTCTTTTAAAGATGTTCAGTTTTATTTGTACTAGTTCAGTTTTCCAACTGAACATTTGAGCCTCAGCTTTTCTATTTATGGTTGAATGACATTCCCCAGTCCTTTATTCTAACTCTTTTTATCCTCATCTACAAGGTAGCAATAGTTAAGTCAACCTGTAAGGATTCTTAGCTCTAAGAAACACAAAACCTTGACGTATGTGTGAGCTAAGCCACTTCAGTCATGTCCAACTCTTTTGTGACCATGTAGACTGTAGCCCACAAGGCTCCTCTGTCCATGGGATTCTCCAGGCAAGAATACTGGAGTGGGTTGCCCTACCCTCTCCAGGGGATCTTCCCCACCCAGGAATGGAACCTGGGTCTCTTGGGTCTCCTGCATTGCCAAACAGGTTCTTTACTACTAGCGCCACTTAGGAAGACCAGCGGACATTAAAAACAAAACAACAGCCCCAACATCATAGTTCAGTTTTCTTTTTTTGCTTTTATTTCTTATTTTTTGGTAACTAAATAAATAGGCCTGAATCTAAAACCAAATGATGTGAATAAACTGATTCTTTAAAGAGAAGGAAATAGGAAGGATTTTTCTTGCTCAATCCTTTATCTTTGGCTTGTAGTCCTCTGTTATCTCCTGTACTCACTCTGATTTTGTCAGTTCACATTGCATGTGAANTAACTAAATAAATAGGCCTGAATCTAAAACCAAATGATGTGAATAAACTGATTCTTTAAAGAGAAGGAAATAGGAAGGATTTTTCTTGCTCAATCCTTTATCTTTGGCTTGTAGTCCTCTGTTATCTCCTGTACTCACTCTGATTTTGTCAGTTCACATTGCATGTGAATTAGGGCCTTTTTTGGATAAAAAAATCTTTCAAAGATGTCAAAGCCATGAAACTGAGCCTAAGAAAATGTTGGGGGACTTCCCTGACAGTGCAGGTTAAGACTTCATCTTCCACTACAGAGAGCACAGGTTCAATCCTTGGTCAGGAAGCTAAGATTCCACATTCTTCATAGCAAAAAGCAAAACATAAAACAGAAGCAATATTGCAATAAATTCAATAAAAACCTTATAAAATGGCCCACATCAAAAAAATCTTTTAAAAAAGAGAAAATGTTGAAGTAGTCAGTCAGGACCCTGGGTCCTCATCCTTTCATCATGAGAGCATTAGCATTGGAGTTTCCCCTATTGGCTTTTATTCTGTGGGTCAGAGGCCAGATATCCACTTCTATGCAGCAGCACAATAAGAGACCCTCCTGAGAACCCAGCTTGTTCAATAGTTGTAGTATCCCACTTTAAATAACATCATTTTGGTTCAAGATACCAAGCAGTGATTTTAATTTTTGCTTTTGGGAAAATTCTAAGGTGAAACACCTATCTGCATAATTTGTTGCAAAAGGACTAGATCAATTAGGCTGTAAATATCTGCATGATCTTGTAATGTTAGTGCAACGAGACTCTGGCTTCTCCTATTGTTGGTGGTGACAGCATTATGGTTACTGAACGTAAATTAGCAAATTTGTATTGCAATGGACTATATTTATTGAATAAACAATGAATAAACACTAAACCCTTGAGTGTGTTCTGGCCAATGTGAATGTTGAACTGCAAAGCACAAGGGCTTGACTACAGAGTTCATTATTATAACTTCTGGGCTTGCTTCAAACCATATTCTTGCCATTTAAAATCTGATGGAGAAGACATGCCAGAAATCCACTTCTCTCTGTTTAGAAAACAATGCTGCCTAGCATATTTTATAAATAGATTAGAATGGTTACCAATATTCAACAAATGCTGCTCTTCATGTGTTCATGATTTTTCTAATACAAGCTTAGAACCATGCCAGATCAACACACCAAATGTCTTCCCAACTGCTGAAAGGGACTGGTACTGTCTCTTTATGAGTCGCTTAGCTTGGAGTTCTCTTGTTGACTACCTTTTAAAGCAGTATTTCAAGGCACTGTGAATGTATTTTCCAATCTAAGAGTCACTGAGCATGACCTGGTGAGAATTTGTATAAATTAGAGAACAAAATGATACATTTTTATTGATAAGGACTGTTCCTATAAATGACAATTGTCACTGTTTTTATACTTAGTTGTCCAGTCATGTCCGAATCCTCACGACCCCAAGGACTGTAGTCTGCCACGCTCCTCTGTCCATGGGATTTTTCCAGGCAAGAATACTGGAGTGGGTTGCCATTTCTTTCTCCAGAGGATCTTCCCAATCCAGGGATCAAACCTGTGTGTCTTGTGTCTCTTGCATTGCAGGTAGATTATTTACCCACTGTACCATTGGGAAAGTTCTACTGTTTTTACTCTGTGTCTAAATTTCTCAGTATGTGACACAAACAGTATAGCACCATTGTTGTTACTTTAATGAAGTATTTATCAGATTAACCAGTTTATTATCAGTGACAAATGAAAAATAACTTTGTAGGAAAAAAAAAGTCATTGACAAAATGGTTAATAGTGAATCATGGGGAAGCATATTGTCATAATGATCTAACAATTTAGGAAAGAACAGGGAAAATCTATAGATTTAATCTTGGATTAAATTGATCATGTTGCTGAGCTATATCAGTATGCTTAGACTCAGTGAAAATTAAATGATTGGATCATGTGGTGCCATGTATACATTTTTGGGGGGCATGGGTAAGCTTTGCATCAACAAATATTGGCATTTTGTTGGAAATCAGTTTTCTTTGTATGAAGGATGCTCTGTAAACTTATACCCTTCTATGGCAGGAGTCCTCTGTGATTTACTGAGCCCCAACAGTGAAAATATCTGGGTAAACAATCATGTCTGACTCTTTGTGGCCCCTTAGACTGGGGTAAACAATAGTACATAAACATTTTTATGAGATTATGTGTTTTTTAAACACGTGCATGTTATTTTCATGGCTCTGGGATATTGCTTTGTTATTTCTTTATGAATTTTTTTACTCAAACACTAATATTTACTGAGTACCTACTATGTGGCACTCAGTATGCTAAATGCTTCCAAATAAACCATTTGATCTGAGTGAACAATAGAACATGTTTACAAGTGAAAAGACATGGACAAATGTGTCTAATTGTGCCTTTTCAAAGATGCAATGGGGCAGTCACATATTTGCGTTCTGAACTCATCAATCACCTTAGAACACAAGGCGAATTTTGATTAGTTTCATGCTTAGAAAGCTCTTTCAAAATTTGCAAGCTTTACTATATATTGGAATTCCAAATATCATGCTGTTCTTCCTACCTTTGTTCTTCTGCACTGATAGTTTTTAAAATGAAAGCCTTAATCTGTATTATATAGGATCATTAATTTCTGCATTTTACACTTGAGCAGCAGCACTCTGATTATCTGCTGCCATGAAAAGTAAGCAGCCTTGCATTTGCAGACTTAATTACCTACTGCAGGGTCTCTCTTTTACCCGTACCACAAACAGGCTGGAAATGGGGTCAAAGGCATGATTAGAAACCAAATTAGCCACTGAATCCAGAAAACAAACATAGAAACAGACCCAATAAGCCACTCTGATACAGAAATCAGTTTCCTATCACACCTGGGTTTATCCAGAGAGTCTCTTAGTTTCATGTTCCTTATAAGAACAAAGCCACATGAGAAGAGCTGTCCAGTGACTTTTATATCTGAGAAAAATAAAATGAACTTAAGCATAAACAAAGGATCAGTATTATAGGGATCAGCATTGATCTAGATAACAGGAACTTTCAAAGAGTTTGATTTATAGGTTATATAAATGCCAGAACAATGCTCATGTAGTTTTTTTTTTTTAAATTGATCCTTGGATTTCAGCTTAAAAATATCATAAAATAGGAAATCTTTTGATTATAAACTATTTTTATAATAGTTAAAAATAATTAGCGTTAGTCTTTAAAAGAAAATCTTTCCATTATTTGGGAATTTATTATATACCATTTTAAGAGTGTTTTCTAAAGCCCTGTCAATTGCTATTACAAATTATATCGATTTAGTGTTTTTCTTTAATCACATCCAGTTTCTAAACACAAACCCTAAACTGCCAAGAGAATTTGGTGGTATTTTCTAGCTACATATAAAAGAAAGATGTCTCGCAGATTAAGGTCTTCTTTTTCAGGGAATTTAATGGACAGTAATAGAATTTTACACCATAAATGAAATGCTGATCAATTTATATTAACAGGGATAATAGTGTTTACCTACAATATTGATAGGTACAGTAACAGGGTGATCTAATTTAAAACACTGTAGCACAAGAAAACTCTTGTTTGAAAATATGCATAAAAGGCAACAGGGAAACAGAATGATAAAATATTTAAGGAACATAGAGGGAAATGAGTCAATAAAAACCGCAGTTAACATTAAGAGATCATTCAGTTCTATTTGCAGTTTTGCTTACTTGAATATATTGCACACAATTAAATGCCACTAGTCACAGTAGCTAAAGTTTAAAATATCAAATCTAATCCCATTTTATTCTTAGAATGAGTGTTCAGAAAGCAACAGTTTAATAAATTTTACTCATCAGTAAAGTCACGATGAAGTAATCTGACTCTATTTAAAAGTCATTGTTCATGCATTTCGATGGTTACATTCCACCATTCCGTCTTCCATCAAGAAAGCTGAGTGCCAAACAATTGATGCTTTCAAATTATGGTATTGGAGAAGACTCTTGAGCTTCCTTTGGACAACAAGGAGATCAAAGACTCAATCCCAAAGGAAATCAGCCCTGAATATTCATTGGAAGGACTGATGATACTGAAGCTGAAGCTCCAATAATTTAGCCACCTGGTATGAAGAGCCTAATGGCCAAAGTATTGGGAAAAGACCCTAATGCTGGGAAAGATTGAAAGCGGGAGGAGAAGGGGACAACAGAAGATGAGATGGTTGGGTGACATCATCGATTCAATAAACAGGAGTTTAGAAAATTCCAGAGACAGTGAAGGACAGGGAAGCCTGATGTGCTGCAGTCCATGGGGTTGCAAAGAGCTGGACACAACTGAGCGACTGAACAACAACATTCTTGCAACATCCAAACACATGTTTTTACAACCACTTAGAGCTTAATGTGAGATCTGTACTTTTAACTTTTTAAATTAGCTCATTACCACGTCAGAATCTGCATTGTCAACTAGGAACCAGTTTCTTATTCAACTAACTGAAGTAGTAAAATATAACAAATTTAATAGTCATTATAATTACAAGTGGAGAAGACAATGGCATCCCACTCTGGTGCTCTTACCTGGAAAATCCCATGGATGGGAAGCCTGGTGGGCTGCAGTCCATGGGGTCGCTAAGGGTTGGACAAGACTGAGCGACTTCACTTTTACTTTATAGCTTAATAATAGTGTTTTGTAAATCCCCAAATCTTTTGTCAAGTTCAGGAAGATACATAGGTTTCCCTAGCTATTCCTTTTCTGTATTTATGTCCATTTTACTTGTATTTCTATCTAATCTCTTCAGTCTAGTAATAGACAGAGAGGGAAACGCTTATATTTCATAATGAAGCTATCACATCACCTTAACCAAGGTAAAGGAAAGAACTGAACAATTCTGTAATGAATATATGGAAGATATATGGAGTAGAGAGCACAAACTTGGTTGTGAATCTTTTCCCTTAATCAAAGTTTTCATGTTTTTTTCTTTTGGGTGGATGTGTATAGGGTTAGGGGAAGTTCTTTCAGTCTGCATTGTCCAGTAATTTGACAGATGCCCCATTTTGTGACTGTAACCTTGACTGAAGTGAAGACTGAAAATTCACTGAATTAGTTGTGAAACAACCTTGGAGATGGTCTCCTATTCCCTGACTTTTCAGAGGATATCAGTAAAATATAATGTCCAGGTGTTACTGAACTGAAGCCATTTATTTTTTCAAGGAGAAAATGACCTCATTGTTACTAACTCATTTTTCTAGAGCTATTTTCTCTCATCAAGGGACCATTGTCCAGTGAGTACAATTTTGGAGCAAAAGAGCCTTATTGCCTCTCTGGGTTGAACTCACCTCTGCTACCTGCTTATTCTTATTTTGAGGAATTCTATCACAAAAATTCAACCAGTTGATCAATATTTATTGGCTGCTGAGGCAATGTGTGCTTGGATGATATAAAAGAACTCAAAGGCCTCACAAAGCTTACAGTCCATTCAAAAGGACTTTAAAAATAACAACATTCACAATATAAAACACATCCTATAGAAGTGAGCTATGGAAGCTTCAAGACTACAATCTTTGGGACTAAGCAGATGTAAGTTCGGCTCCTCGGGTGGCTCAAATGGTGAAGAATCTGCCTGCCAATGCAAGAGACACGGGTTCTATCCCTGGGTCGGGAAGATTCCCTGGAGGAGGAAATAGCTTCCCACTCAGTGGCACCCCACTCCAGTACTCTTGCCTGGAAAATCCCATGGACAGAGGAGTCTGGTAGGCTACAATCCATGGGGTCACTAAGAGTCAGGCACGACTGAGCGACTTCACTTTTGCTTTTCACTTTCATGCATTGGAGAAGGAAATGGCAACCCACTCCAGTATTCTTGTCTGGAGAATCCCAGAGACAGAGGAGCCTAGTGGGCTGCCATCTATGGGATCGCAGAGTCGGACACGACTGAAGTGACTTAGCAGCAGCAGCAGCAGCAGCAACGATTCTTGCTGGGATAATCCCATGGACAGAGGAGTCTGGTGGGCTACAGTCCACAGGGTCACAAAGAGTCAGACACACTGAACACACAGAACCTGAGGTCTTATATTTAACTCTAAACGTGAGATGTTAGATTCATGTTTTCCTTATATGAGAACTGAGACCTTACACAAATGAGAGGTTTTTGAGACTCAGTCTTCTCACCCATAAAATGAGAATAGAATCATTTCAAAAGATTTTGTGAATGTTAGAAATACTATATTTTTAGCATCTGGTGTATAATATGTGCTAAGTGCCTAGTTGCTGATTATGACTATGATGATTACTAGAATAATCCTGTGTGTAAGCACATTATATATAATATGCATGCATGTGTTCTAGCAGCTATATATAAGGTGGTTAGGAAGGCAAAGAGTCTGAGGTGGAAAACACACAGAAACGGAAGAGACCTTAAACAACTGGGGATAAATAAATGAATGAAAATTCACAAAATTGAAAAGCAGGCCATTTTGCAAACAGACATGCAAAGTAAGATTTAGTAAACAATATAAAAAGAGAAGGAAATGGCAACCCACTCCAAGAGCCTGGAGAATCCCATGGATGGAGGAGCCTGGTGGGCTACAGTCCACGGGGTCACAAAGAGTCGGACATGACTGAGCGACTTCACTCACTCACTTACTCACTCATAAAGAGAGAATCAGAAGAACTTTATGTATAAATACAAAGAAAATTGAGATACAAAATTAGCATCAATGTAAAATTCACAATATTTGTCATTCAGGTGTANAGCCTGGTGGGCTACAGTCCACGGGGTCACAAAGAGTCGGACATGACTGAGCGACTTCACTCACTCACTTACTCACTCATAAAGAGAGAATCAGAAGAACTTTATGTATAAATACAAAGAAAATTGAGATACAAAATTAGCATCAATGTAAAATTCACAATATTTGTCATTCAGGTGTAGATTACCAAGTATACAAATAAACACAAAAACACAGCCCATAATAAAGAAAATAATTAGCCCATTGAAACCTCTCCAGAACTGACATTTGTTATAATTAGCAAGATTTTGGATATCATTTAGGTTAAAAAAATAAGTTGCATTTTTAAATATAAGAAATAACTAAGAAACAAAATTTAAGAACAATATCACTTAAAATATTATCAATATTTTAAACACTTAGGGGTAAATATCTATCTAAGGTAGCACTGAGATAGTACTATAATGTAGTGGGATGATTATTTTCAATGATACCAGGCCAATTGTATTTCCATATAGAATAAGCATTAATTATAATCTCTGTATCACACTGTACATAAAAATTAATTGCAGTTGGACTGTGCCTCTTTACCTGAAAGTCAAAACAAACTTGACTTTGTATCTTGACAATCTTGAATATGACCTATATCATCATAATCTGAAGTAGAATTTCCTAAATAGAACATTAGTCATAAAAGAAAAACTATATAAATGAACTTAAGAATGGCTGTGCTTCAAAAGAGAGTGAAAAAGCAAATAGCAAAGTAGAAGATATTTTCACACATATAAGAGGCTCATAGCCAAGATAAAGGAGCTCTTTCAAGTAATTAATTAAAAAAAAAGCATGCAATAAAATAATATGCAAAATCTTAAACTGGTACTTCTCAAAAGAGGCTATCCAAATGACCAATTAATTGATACATGAAAAGCATTCAACTACATTCACCATCAGGGAAGTATAAATTGACCCTACATGAGGTATTACTATACATCTACCAAAGTAGCTAAAATTAGAAAAGTAATACTTGAAAGAGTTGGGTGAAGATGTGGGGGAGTGGTTGCTCTTATACACATATAGTGGAAATATGAACTGATATAACAACTTTGGAAAACCTTTTTAAAGTATTCAGTAAAGTTTAATATATGCATACCTTAAGAACTCAGTAAATCCATCCCTTGTTTTATATGTAACAGAAATGTGTGAATGTGTTTACCAAGAGATATGTACAAAAATTTCACAGCAGTACAGCTGGTAAGAGAATACTGGATACAACCAAATGTTCTCCAGTAGTAGAATAGATAAATATTCATACAATGGAATAGGGCAAAATAATAAAATGGATGAACTGTTTCCACATGCAATAACATCACTGAATCTCACAAACATAATGTTGAGTGAAAGAAGTCTTCCAGAAAAATGCGTTATGTGATATCAATTATATATAATTCCCCAAACAAATAAAGCAGACTATTTGTTTGTGAAGCATATTACCCAAGGCTAGGGAAAGAGCCAGCTGAAGGGATTTGAGAGAACAGTAACTTCAAGCTGATAGAGGGCTGAGAATTGTACCCATTCACATCAGTAAGACTGGAGAAACATAATTCACAGAAAACCAAGTAGAATTATCAGAAGGATAAGTCTAAATAGTAGAGAATAGTTAGACCGAACTCCACACTGGGTGTCCATACTGAATCATAAAAGTATATCTAAAAGGATAAAAATATTTTCAAGTAACATAACTACATTCCCAAACAAAACTCAAGAAAATTTATGATATGCAAAAATCCCAGCACCCGACAATGTATAATTCACAATATTTGGCATCCAATTAAAGATGATCAGGCGTGCAAAAAGTAGCAAAGCACAACCAATAATAAGGGGAATGATCAACGAATCAAAACTACTACAGAACCAACACAGATGTTCAAATTACCAGACAATTATATTAAGAGACTTATTATAACTGTATTCCATATGTTCAAAAGTTATGTAGAAACATGGAATACATAAGAAATATTTTAAACAAAGCTTCTAGAGATGAACTCTAATGTCTAAGATGAAAATGACACTTGGAGGAGTCAAATGCATAGTAGACATTGCAGAAGGAATGAGTGAACTTGTAAACATAACAACAAGAAACTATCCAAACAAAACATGGTGGGGTAAAATTATTTTTTTAATAAGGAAAAGAGCATCAGTGAGCTATGGGACAACTTCAAAGAGTATAATATATGTGTAGTTGGAGTCTCTGAAGAAGAGAAGAAAGGAGAACAGTAAAATAGGGAAAATGACTTACAATTTTCAAAATTGATGAAAACTATAAAACACACCCTTGGGCTTCCTGGTGGCTCAGACGGCAAAAGTGTCTGCCTGCAATGCAGGAGACCCGGGTTCGATTCCTGGGTTGGAAAGATCCCCTGGAGAAGGAAATGGCAACCCACTCCAGTACTCTTGCCTGGAAAATTCCATGGATGGAAGAGCCTGGTAGGCTACAGTCCATGGGTTTGCAAAGAGTTGGACACAACTGAGCGACTTCACTTTCACCTTCATAAAACACACCCCAGAAATTCAATGAATGTGAAGTGCAGGAAGAATTAAAGAAATATATCTGTTCATCATAACACTGACAATAAAACCTAACCAAAATACCCCAAAACAAATAGGAAAAAAAAACAATCTAACTTGTAATATTGATGCAAAAATTCTACAGAAATATTAACAACTTAGCCCCAAATTAAAATGTAAAACACAATCAACCTAGGCTTTTGTAGAAATTTGCTAGTTTTTTTTTAATTTTAGGAAATACATTAATATATGTCTCTATGTGATTTTTTTCTATTGATAACTAAAGCCATATTTGATAAATTCTGTATCAACTCATTATTTTACAAATAAGCTTAAAATTATTTATAGAAGAAAAATTCTTTAACATGAAAAAATTGTGTATCATGACTAATAGACAATCTAATTGATTTAATGCATTGATTTTTAAATATACATATTCCAACAGCTGCAAATTTTATAGCATCCTTAATTAACAAAAAGAATTTTAAAAATCTCAAAGTATATAAATCATAATAAAACTTTATGGGATGCAACAAATTTGTACCTATAAGAATATTGAATGTGTATTTTCATTTTCAAGAAAAATTAATAAATGCAAATCAAGTTAGCATTCATCTATGACTGTCATATACAGCATGTATAAATATACTACATATGCTATATCTAAAATAGTATACATGCATATTGTGTGTATATATATATATATATATATACATATATAATAGAAGGGAAATTGACAGAAATATACCATACTGTAAATATCATTTTCCTTACAGAGTAAAGACAAGCATGAAATAGAGATATAGGAGATCTTTTTGTTATTATTGTTCAGTTGCTAAGTTGTATCTGACTCTGCAACCTCATGGACTGCAACACACTAGTCTCATTGTCCTTCACTATTTCCCAGAGTTTGCTCAAACTCTTGAGTCGGTGATGCCATCCAACCATCTCATCCTCTGCACCCCCTACTCTTTCTGCCCTCAATCTCCCAGCATCAGTTTCTTTTCCAATGAGTTGGCTCTTCGCATCAGGTGGCCAAAGTATTGGAGCTCCAGCTTCAGCATCAGTCCTTCCAGTGAATTTGATTTCCTTTAGGATTGACTGGTTTGACCTCCTTACTGTCCAAGGGACTTTCAAGAGTCTTTCCCAGCATCACAATTCAAAAGCATCAATTCTTCGGTGCTCAGCCTTCTTTATGGTCCAAGTCTCACATCAGTACATGACTGCTGAAAAACCCATCCTTTTGACTATACAGACCTTTGTCAACAAAGCAATATCTCTAATTTTTAATACTTTGTCTAGGCTTGTCATAGCTTTTCTTCTAAGGAGCAAGTGTCTTTTAATCTCATGGCTGCAGTCACTGTCTGCAATGATTTTGGAGCCCAAGAAAATAAAATTTACCATCTATTTTTCCCCATATTTGCCATTAAATAATAGGACTGGATGCCACAATCTTAGTTTTTTGAATGTTGAGTTTTAAGCCAGATATTTCACTCTCCTCTTTTATTTCATCAAGAATACGTGTTGACAAGGAAATATCAAAGACACAGTACTGTTAACTGAAACTCATGCATATCTGAATCATGTCCTTTCTTTCCACATCAGTTACCATGAACCCATGCAGGGCAGGTACACAATTCCAAAACACATGAGTTTTCATTAATGTGATACTGTATAAATCAGACTGCCTGAATCAGTCTTAGTTAATACCATTTTGAAATCAAGCCTTCATTATTATTTAACTTGCTGTTGTTTGGCCTTTAAGTCTTGTCTGACTCTTTTGTGACCNTCTTTCCACATCAGTTACCATGAACCCATGCAGGGCAGGTACACAATTCCAAAACACATGAGTTTTCATTAATGTGATACTGTATAAATCAGACTGCCTGAATCAGTCTTAGTTAATACCATTTTGAAATCAAGCCTTCATTATTATTTAACTTGCTGTTGTTTGGCCTTTAAGTCTTGTCTGACTCTTTTGTGACCCCATGGATTGTAGCCCACCAGCTTCCTTTGTCCATGGGACTTCCCAGGTAAGAATGCTAGAGTGGGTTGCCATTTACTTCTCCAGGAAATCTCCTCGACCCAGGGATCGAACCCATTTCTCCTGCACTGGCTGGCAGATTCTTTACCACTGAGCCACTAGGGAAGCCCATTATTTAACTAATATTCTAGAAAGATCCATGTAAATAACAACTTTAGAAATTCCATTTGGAAATAAATTCCTTTAAGAATATGTAGGTCTTAGAAAAAAACAGTATGTCCTATTATCTTTTGGAAGATATTTCCAGAGGACTCATTCATTGTCACAAGTACCATAATATCTTTCCTGCTTACTGTCCTCAATAAAAATAGGGTACTTGGAAATGCACTGATGTGTGAAAATCAATTAAAAACACAACTTAAGTTTTAGGATTTTGTTTAATTTAGTTCTAGTTTTAGATTAGAGTTCAGGTCGGTGCTTACTTTATCCCTATCAATTCATCCATCAGAAATTATAATTACCTTTTTTCTAGTCCTTAATTACTTTTACCAATAATCTGTATAATATTCAAGATGGTTTAAATTGCATTATTCAAAAGAAAATGTTTAATTCAGAGTGATTAGTCTGTACAGTTGATAACTACATTATTTTCCCTACAGAGAAGGAACATTCGTCCAGAATAAAGAATTTTAACACAAGCAACAAAGTAAATCCATTCTACATAATATGAAAGTGCAAAAAACCCTCAAACCTCATTAAATATAGTATATATGTGAATTTGAGAAATTAATACACTGAAAAGTTTAGTTAGTTAGTTAGTTAGTTAGTTGGTGTCCGACTCTTTGTGACCCCATGAATTGCAGCACACTAGGCCTCCTGTCCATCACCAACTCCCG
>SJYX01018486.1:0-71278 GCA_006410675.1 Oreotragus oreotragus
CCCTGTCCTTCACCATCTCCCGGAGTTTGCTCTAGCTCATGTCCATTGAGGTGCTGATGCCATCCAACCATCTCATCCTCTGTCTTCCCCTTCTCCTCCCACCTTCAATCTTTCCCAACATCAGGGTCTTTTCCAGTGAGTTGGCTCTTCACAACAGGTGCCCAAAATATTGGAGCTTCAGCTTCATCATCAGTCCTTCCAATGAACATTCAGGACTGGTTTCCTTTAGGATGGACTGGTCGGATCTCCTTGCAGTCTAAGGGACTCTCAAGAGTCTTCGCCAACACCACAATTTGAAAGCATCAGTGCTCAGCCTCCTTTATGGTCCAAGTTTCACATCGGTCCATGACTCCTGGAAAAACCATAGCTTTGACTAGATAGTGACTAACCACTATATAGCGGTTAAATGGATCCCACGTCATTCACTCTCAAGTGTTTAACTTGATCTAATTTATTGTCCCCTGTGATTTGGGGGCAAGACCTGATCGAATAAATGCCTCAACTAAAACCAACACAGGCTGTCCTCAGAGGGGGCCCACACTGAAGTGTCCTGACTCTGCTTGAGGTGGGACGTCTGTGTGCTGATTCTTCCTCCATCACATTTTAGCCGTGTTCAAATCTTACCCGCTCTTGAAGGTCTTCTGTGAATGTCTTCTCTTGAACAATAAGCATCCTCTTTACTGCAACCCTGAAAGCACTATTTTGAATTGTTGCCTGAGGCATCTTAATTAACTTCTTTGATCCTCGGTTTAAAAACCGAAACAACAATACCTACTTTGCAGTGAAGCCTAAAAATATTGAAAGAATACCCGCCGAGGAACCAGCTGCTCAGCTGGTTTAGCTCAGCGTCCCTCCCCCTTCCTCCTGTTACGTGCTGCTCATATCTCTGTCATGCCCCCAGCTCCTTTAGGGAAGGCACCACATTCTCCCTGTTTGGTATCCTGAAGAGCGAGTCACACAGGGTCTTACAAACTCAGAATACTTTTAGCTACAATTGGTTTTGGGGGTTTGTCTCACCAGAGTCCATTACGATGCCCTTGTCATTGCACAACCTCAGTGAGTTTCTTTTTCTTTTCAGTGTCAGGTAAAGTGTCTGACTTCCTTGGCTGCTCCGGGTCTTGGCTGCTGCATGTGGGGTCTGGTTCCCTGAGCGCAGATTGAACCTGCGCCCCCTGCGTTGGGCGGGAGCATGGAGTCCTAGCCACTGGACCACGAGGCAAGTCCCAGCCTCGGTAAATGTCAGTGGATGTGACTAATAATAGGGTTTCTTAAATTTAATGATTTCAAAAGGAACTTTATATGTTCTCATCAAGAAGATGGACCAACTTTGACTTGAATAAATTTTGCCCCCCCAGAAGATAAAATTAGCTAACATATTTTGAGGTTTACGTGTTGCCAAGACCTATATGATTCTGTGTTTTGTTATGTCTTCCAAAATTCTTGGAGACCTGCGTATTATTTCCAATCACAGAGTAGAAAATAGATGCTCAGAGGCCTAAATCTGGAATATGGACCCATAGGACATGAGAGCTGTGTTCTTAATGACTGTAGCAAATTAACACTCTTTGTTCCTACTTCCTTCTCCCTGTTTTGTAGAACTCATACTTTACTGCAAAGGGAGAATTCAAAAGTTGAGATTTTTAACAGATGGAGACAAAATCGCCATTCTCCCACCTGACCCCAGTCAAGATGGAGCCGGATATCTCTTTCTCCCAAATAACAAACCTTGAGTCTCCTTACCTGTCCTTAAGAATCCCTTAATGTTTCTCCCTCTGCAGGTTGTGTAGATTATACAGCTTGGGCTACACCGATATTTTTAAGTCTTGCTTCCTCTATTAGATTATACTGTTTTGTCTCATAAATATTAATGAAGCAACAAGCACACGCTAGGAGTCTTTGCATAGGTGGCGTTGGATAAGAACAGCCTTAACTTACTCTTTCTAAACATCAGTTTGCATCTGAATGAGACGTGTGATCCAGAGAGTGTAACATCGATTGTTAAACACCACATCCCTGATGCCAAATTAACAGCCCAAAGTGAAGAAAAGCTGGTGTATATTCTGCCTTTGGAAAGGACAAACAGATTTCCAGGTAACAGAATGCGAGAGACCACAGAATTGCTTGTGATAATGTTGCGTACGATCACTGTGGTGTTTAGAATGATGGCTGACATTCTGCTGCTTGCAAAGTACTTAGCACTGTGAATTATTTATGACTTATTGTTTAATGTTCCAACAGCACTTATGAGTACACTGAGGCAGGAAAATGCTAATTATGTCTCAAGTTACAACACATGCAGTCAAGAGATACAGGGAGACCTCAAGCTACAATGAGAAGCATTAGGGAAATTTGCGTCGGGAATGCAAGAGAAGGCGGTCCAGGCAGGGAGAGGTCTGGGCAAACCCTGGCGGGGAATCGGACAGGAGCCGAGGGCGCATGCCCTGAAGGTAGATGGCGTTATAAGCACCACGACATAACGTTATAATCTCCACAATTCAACAGTAATTATGATCAGCCTGTATGAAAATCAAGAGCTTTGCTGCAAACACGAACGGCTGGAGAGGCATCGCCCTTACCCATCTTTTGTCTGATTTCCCAACACGCTGTTTCATTCCCCAGGCATTCTGAGCTGGATTGCACTAAAAAGTACAACCCAGAAAAATGTGTTCACTTTATTGCCTTCCAAGAACTTGCCAACTGTTAATGGAAGGTCTTGGGACCAGTCTGCATGCTTGAATTAATAAGCCCGCAACAACTGTGGCCANTGTCTGATTTCCCAACACGCTGTTTCATTCCCCAGGCATTCTGAGCTGGATTGCACTAAAAAGTACAACCCAGAAAAATGTGTTCACTTTATTGCCTTCCAAGAACTTGCCAACTGTTAATGGAAGGTCTTGGGACCAGTCTGCATGCTTGAATTAATAAGCCCGCAACAACTGTGGCCAATAAGGAAATACAGCACCAGGCAAGCTCGGCTGGCAGAACCAGACTGGCTAGATTCAAACCCCAGCTCTGCGGGCACTCGCCCTGTCACCCCAAGCAGGTTATATTAGTATACTCCAGCTCAGTTCGACCATTTGTAAAAAGCAGTTCATATTAGTATGAACTTTATAGGGTTTTTATGAAGCTTTAATTCATTTACATTTATCATAAAAATATTAAATATAAATCAAGCACCTGGAAAGATATCTGACAGGTAGCAAGCACCTACGGTATTTCAGCAAGTTTCAGACACCCTCAATTTCAGAGTGTGCCACCAGGGAAGAAACAGAAAGAAACAATGCTGGCATTTAAAACATGACCTCCTAACGTTTATGACGCATGCTCGTTTCAGATGCATTAAAAGTTGATGAAATGTATTCATTTTAGAATCAGTGAAATAATGGTCATGTTAACTCATACAACGCCTTTGGTACTCGCATGGTGTGTGTGCATACGTGTTAAGCTGTGTCCAACTCTTCTGCACCCCGTGGAGTGTGGCCCACCAGGCTCCTCTGTCTATGGGATTCCCAGGCAAGCATGCTGCAGTGGGTTGCAGCTTCCTCCTCCAGGGGATCTTCTGGACCCAAGGATGGAGCCTGTGTCTCCTGCACTGGCAGGTGGATTCTTCACCCCCGAGCCACCTGGGAAGCCTAACAATTGCATTTTTTAAAACACATTAAATAAAATAGAATGTTTTTTTCCCAAAACCCCCCACATGTGTAGTATTCTAGGCATGAAAACAGAAATTTCTAGATTCTTATCCCCAAGAAGGTCTGGAAATTAACACACTGTATAGTTTACTTTAGAAGTGAGGGACTGTCTATAGCATAGCTTTGTTTCTGACGAATCACAAGTGTTTTCTACTTTGAAAAATATAGTTATTATCAATCTCATTACAACTGATATTAATTTAGTACATTTTTACTCCTATTTTTAGACCTCTACAGGGATCTTGAAAGCTGTTCCAACCAGGGCATTGAGAATTATGGCGTTTCCATGACAACACTGAATGAAGTGTTCTTGAAATTAGAAGGAAAATCAGCTATTGATGAATCAGGTAATAAATAATTTTTTAACTTGAAGTTTCTCATTCTGTTGTATATTTTGTCCTGAAAACACAATTGGAATGATGAAGTTACATGATTTTCGAGGTGCTATGATTCAATATGATCTTGGAAAAAATTAGAGCAGATGGGAAGTCTATTTCTTGTTTTCTTCCCTCTTCTCTCAATACTGGTCTCATCTCTTGAATTCTGTATTTTCTCCCAGACATTTTGCTAAGCCTGTGGAACACAGCCGTGTACAGACTAGATCTTTACGCGGCAGACGTAAATATGCAGTATAGTGTTTTTTGAATGTAACTGCTATGGATAAAAGAAAATTGGAATTGTAAGTTGAAAGTTATTTTCTTGACGTATTTGAGGATATTATTTCACTTTTAGGCTTCCCTGGTGGCTTAGTGGTAGAGAATCCACCTGCAGGGCAGGAGGCCCAGGTCCGATCCCTGGGTCAGGAAGATGCCCTGGAGAAGGCAATGGCGGCCCCTCGGGAATTTCACTATTGCTGTTGAATGATTGGCTGTCAGTCTAGTTGTTACTCCTTGGAAAGTTCTCTGCCTTTCTTCTCTAGCTGCTCTAAGATGTTTCTTTTGTCTGGTTTGCCTTCATCCTACTGGGTTTCGTCTTGCCTATGCTCTCGTCTTCTTTTCGTTTTTGATTGATCAGGTGGGAAGTCTTTTTTATATACTCGATACCTTTTTTAAGTGGTGTAATTCACTTTTAGGGAACACACATTCAAAGCATCTAGAGCTGATCGATTTCGCTAGGCTTCTCTTCCAAAAGAGGTAACTTTATCTAGCTTTCAGGCTTCCCTTGTGGCGCAGATGGTAGAGAATCCAGCTGCAATGCAGGGGACCCGGCTTTGATCCCTGGGTTGGGAAGATCCACTGGAGAAGGGACTGGCAACCCACTGCAGTGTTCTTGCCAGGAGAATCCTCCCAGGCTCACATGGACAGAGGAGCCTGGCGGGCTACAGTCCGCCGGGTCACAAAGAGTCAGACATGAATACTCGACGTTCACTTACCTCAGTTTCAGCTATGGTTGTTAAAAGTATTGTCTCAACCCATTTCATATTCTTCTGTTCTTCATATTCCTTCATATTCCCCTTGGTCAAAAATACTAAGATAGTTTATCTCTGGCAATAGATTTTTCCAGGCTAAATATGGATTTCTGTTCATTATGTTCTCTAGAATGAATTCCGTCCTTTAAAGCTCTAGATACAGAGCTTTTTCAGGAAATACAAGATTTCCTTTTATTAAGTCGTTATTTCATGATTCCTTGGCTGCTCCGGGTCTTGGCTGCTGCATGTGGGGTCTGGTTCCCTGAGCGCAGATTGAACCTGCGCCCCCTGCGTTGGGCGGGAGCATGGAGTCCTAGCCACTGGACCACGAGGCAAGTCCCAGCCTCGGTAAATGTCAGTGGATGTGACTAATAATAGGGTTTCTTAAATTTAATGATTTCAAAAGGAACTTTATATGTTCTCATCAAGAAGATGGACCAACTTTGACTTGAATAAATTTTGCCCCCCCAGAAGATAAAATTAGCTAACATATTTTGAGGTTTACGTGTTGCCAAGACCTATATGATTCTGTGTTTTGTTATGTCTTCCAAAATTCTTGGAGACCTGCGTATTATTTCCAATCACAGAGTAGAAAATAGATGCTCAGAGGCCTAAATCTGGAATATGGACCCATAGGACATGAGAGCTGTGTTCTTAATGACTGTAGCAAATTAACACTCTTTGTTCCTACTTCCTTCTCCCTGTTTTGTAGAACTCATACTTTACTGCAAAGGGAGAATTCAAAAGTTGAGATTTTTAACAGATGGAGACAAAATCGCCATTCTCCCACCTGACCCCAGTCAAGATGGAGCCGGATATCTCTTTCTCCCAAATAACAAACCTTGAGTCTCCTTACCTGTCCTTAAGAATCCCTTAATNTAGCAAATTAACACTCTTTGTTCCTACTTCCTTCTCCCTGTTTTGTAGAACTCATACTTTACTGCAAAGAGAGAATTCAAAAGTTGAGATTTTTAACTCTACCTCTGTTTTAGCAGTAAGAGGGTGGACTGGGGTCAGTTCTACCTCGGCCTATAGAGAAAGAGGGCTTATTGTTTGGAACTCAGAGGAATGGACAGGAATTCTTAGGGAATTACAAAGAGGGAGACGTCCAACACGTCTAATATGTCGAACCCGATGTGAGATATTTTTAAGTCTTGCTTCCTCTATTAGATTATACTGTTTTGTCTCATAAATATTAATGAAGCAACAAGCACAGGCTAGGAGTCTTTGCATAGGTGGTGTTGGATAAGAACAGCCTTAACTTACTCTTTTTAAACATCAGTTTGCATCTGAATGAGACGTGTGATCCAGACAGTGTAACATCGATTGTTAAACACCACATCCCTGATGCCAAATTAACAGCCCAAAGCGAAGAAAAGCTGGCATATATTCTGCCTTTGGAAAGGACAAACAGATTTCCAGGTAACAGAATGCGAGAGACCACAGAATTGTTTGTGATAATGTTGCGTACGATCACTGTGGTGTTTAGAATGATGGCTGACATTCTGCTGCTTGCAAAGTACATAGCACTGTGAATTATTTATGACTTATTGTTTAATGTTCCAACAGCACTTATGAGTACACTGAGGCAGGAAAATGCTAATTATGTTTCCAGTTACAACACGTGCAGTCAAGAGATACAGGGAGACCTCAAGCTACAATGAGAAGCATTAGGGAAATTTGCGTCGGGAATGCAAGAGAAGGCGGTCCAGGCAGGGAGAGGTCTGGGCAAACCCTGGCGGGGAATCGGACGGGAGCCGAGGGCGCATGCCCTGAAGGTAGATGGCGTTATAAGCACCACGACATAACGTTACAATCTCCACAATTCAACAGTAATTATGATCAGCCTGTATGAAAATCAAGAGCTTTGCTGCAAACACCAACGGCTGGAGAGGCATCGCCCTTACCCCTCTTCTGTCTGATTTCCCAACACGCTGTTTCATTCCCCAGGCATTCTGAGCTGGATTGCACTAAAAAGTACAACCNGGTCACACAGAGTCGGACACGACTGAAGTGACTTAGCAGCAGCAGCAGCATGTATATGTGTATATATGGAATCTAGAAGGATGGTACTGATGTCAGCAGAGGAGGAATAGAGACAGACATAGAGAACAGAGTCGTGGGTGCAGCAGGGGAAGGAGAGAGCGAGATGAACTGAGAATGGCTCTGAGACATACGCCCACAGCGTGTGAAACAGGGAGCTGGTGGGAGCCGCTGCCTGACCCGGGGACCTCAGCCCGGTGCTCTGTGACAACCTAGGGAGCTGGGATGGGGAGGGTCAAGAGGGAGCCCCAACCTGGGGAGGCTCAAGAGGGACAGGACCTGCGTCTACTCATGGCTGATTCACGGTGTTGTACAGCTGAAACCAACACAACACTGTAAAGCAATTATTTTCCAGTTAAAAAAAAAAAAAAGCGGAGTGCACAGTCAGACAATAGCGTCAGCCGCAGCACTGGCACAACAGAAATGCTGTCCCGAAGAAGAATCTTACACGAGGGAGAGTTTGTTTGGTGTAAGAAAATGGAGCACGGAGCTAAGGAGAGAAAGGAGGATGGAAAAGCAGGCAGAAAGCAGCAGTTTGGAGCGTGGAGATACGCGAGGAGAGAGGAAGACTGGAATTAAGTCGAGGTGGTTGACACCCTGCAGCACGGGATATACGAAAGAGTAAGAATGGTGTTGATAATACATTAAATAGAGCTCAGGAGTTTGGCCTTTATACAAAGTAAGGAACTAATGAGGTTCTTTTATTATCTTTGAACGGGTGATTGGTATAACTAGGACAGATTGCGCGACCGTGCAAAAAGACCTGGAAACGGTAGGCACTGGAGACAAGGGAGAGACATTTGGGGCAGCTGGGAAGAAAAGTCAGGCCCAAACTTGCAAAGCAGGAGGGAGGTTTCGGAGGCAGGCAGTAACGAGGGTATGCCAAGCAGAAAACTTCAGCCATTCGGGAAAGGGACAGAAGCGGGGGAATAAGTGGAAACAGCCTGCAGTTGAAGCCCGAGCACACGAGAAGGCGCCGTGCACAGACTGGGAACGGGAAGGGGCGCGGGTCAGGCCCTAGGACGCCTGCGCGCTGGCCGGGCCGCTGGCCCTGTTCCGGAAGAAAACGGCAAGCAGGCTGAGCCGGACGAAGACGTGGGCTCGAGAAAGAGACTTCAGAGTGGTCCGCAGCCGACCTCGTCAACCGCAAAGTGTGTTCGGAGGTGGAGGCGGAGGTGGCTTAGCGATGGGAGGGGGAGCGCGTTCACGCGCTCACCAGCGTTTGTGACTTATCTCTATTGTCACACTGCTACCTGCTGAACTGGAAAATCCGCAATGGCTGCTACAGATGAATTGTTTTCTTTTCCATTTCCTCCTTGTAGATTCCTGCTTTCCGGCATTACCTTTGGTCCTCAGCTTTTGGAGCATCTGTCCTATCAGTTACACCAAAAAAGCTATTCTTGGGGACTGTCTCCGGACATGTACTTCCTCTCCCCGGGACAAGCTCCTCAAGCCCCGCTGACCCGCTTACTGGCCATCAACAGAACGGGTGAACGTGGGGCTGGACACGCCGGCTCAACGTTGATTCGTGTCGAGAGACTCCCCCAGACCATAGGGACCACGAGGGGAAAAGGAGTCTGTATGTTTTAGAAAAGTGTAGGTGAGGCCAAACAGGAAACGAATTCCGAAGTGAAAAATGCATTTTGCAAGTTTACTCAAACCCTAAAGCATGTTGCACACAGCAGCACAGGGGAATTTAGGAAAGGGGTTACTGACGGGTTTCGGAGGTCGCTCCATGACATTTTTTAAGTACTATGCAGTTGTGAGCTTTGGAGGAAAAAAAACACTTTCCACATTTCTAAGATGGAAGTTTAATATGGTCGAGGATTTGAATGCTAATTTTAAGCAGCGATTGCACACAAACAGAAATGACAAGTGAATGCTTCAGCTGGAGGTAAAGCAAGTTGGACATTTCCTTGACACCAGCATGGACTTCAGGCCCACGGCATTGGTTCTGCCCTTGTAAGGAACTCCTTAAGCGTCCTTATCATGGCATGCTTTGGGTGACATCATTTAGTGTTTTAAAAAATATTCCTTTTGGTGTTTTACTTCACTTTCGCTTCTTTTGATCTTACCCGCGCGATAGGGTCAAGCATTGATGACTTCATACATTCACTGAGGCACCAAAACATCGATTTAGAAGTGGATGCCTTTGGAACAAAAAATGGCCCCAGTGAGTCATCGTACAACAGGACCATCACTGTGACAGGAGATGACAAGGTATGCCGGGCTCTGATGCCCTTCACATCTAAGACAGGCAGGAACGTGCCGTTTGAACAACACATACCAGCTGACGCAAGCAGATGGGCCAGTTCTCATGTTTAGAGGTTAATTCATTCTGCACATTCTTTATTTGTAAACTGAACGTATTGTGAAACAAAGCCTACCGCGGTGTTCAAGTGAGGTTGCATTATGGGGTTTCATGGTGACTGCTTCAAGTCTAAAGTAAAAGTCGCTCTGTCACGTCCAGCTGTTTTCGACCCTACATGAAATTCTCCAGGCCAGAGTACTGGAGTGGGTAGCCTTTCCCTTCTCCAAGGGATCCTCCCAACCCAGGGATCGAACCCAGGTCTCCCACACTGCAGGCAGATTTTTTACCAGCTGAGCCACAAGTGTGGCTGCTAAAAATCATGTGATGTATTTTGTTTTAGTTTAGGCATAAATAGTCACACGGCTAATGCTGTTGCAGTTGGTAGAGATCTAAATACTGAACTCCTTGCCATATATTGGGAATTAATTGAATAATTATGAGTGATGGCTCACGACACTTAGTGCTTTAGCCTTCCTGTGTTGTCCATAATTTGAAAGCTTTTCTACCATGTACTTTCATTAAATTTTATATTTGCTTTCTGAGGACTTAGAATGCATATTTGCTGTGCTTTAGGATCCCAGATTTTCAATAGCATGTAACACCAAAAGGCTGAACTGCTTTCCTGTCCTCATGGACATCATTAGCAATGGGCTGCTTGGAATGCTTAATTCTGCAGAACACATTCAGACGGACAGAAGCACGTATTTTGAGGTATGCATAGTATTATCTCACTTTTCGTGGGTCATGAGACATTTTCAGGAAAATACGTGAAATGCTGAAATAACAGGGTAGTTTTTATAAACTTATTCTTGAATGTTTATGTTTTTATGCAACTAAATTACATATAAATTTGTATGTACACACATATGTGTATACATACACATGCAATATTTAGCAGTCATTGCAAAGCTTTGTAACTTTAATTGGATGACAAGGCCAATGAACGACAGAAATACAATTAATTGGGAAAAAGTGATGAATTTTGGGCTTAGGTCTGTTATCATCTGTGGCCCTCAGTAGTGGGACCTAGTTAAACAGCCAGCATCTTAAATCGCAGGCTTTGTGACCTTGTAACAACTGAACTTTTGTAGGTCTAAGTTCAACAATCCACCAAAAAATGCAGATAAAAAGCTTATCGGGGGCTTCCCTGGTGGCTCAGTGGATGAGAATCTGCTGCCAGTGCAGGAGACATGGGTGCGACCTCTGGTCTGGGAGGATCCCACAGGCCACAGAGCCACTAAACCTGTGGCCACGAGTACTGAGCCTGGGCTCCAGAGCCAGGAGCTGCAAGCGCTGAGCCCAGGCGCCCGGGCTCCACAGCAGAAGCCGCCGCAGGGGGAAGCCCATGCCCGGCAAACAGAGGGGAGCGCGTGCAGCAACAAAGACCCGGCGCAGCCACAGATGAAAATAAACGGGAAAAACTATAAAGGAAAGCACCCAAAACGAGATCACAAAGCTCCCTTAAGAAGGAAACAAGACAATGTTGGCAGGAGGTGTTGGGGCTGAGTTGCTGTAAAGACAAGTGATGGAAAACCAGAGGCGCTCAGTAATTGCACTTACTCTCATTCTTGAGGTTTGTGCTGTTTTTCTTGGGAATTCTTCGAGTTTCCATTAAAGAATGTTCAGCTGTGACTAGACCAGGGGCCGGCTGAATGGGAACTAAAGACGCGCTTGTGTACCACACGGCGGGCCGGCCTGGCCCGGCTCCCGAGTCAGAACCTCACGCGGGACGGTGTGCAGACCCGCATCCGCGCGCCACCCCTTACGTCCCTCTCTGTGTCGAGTCTCCCTTTGCCTCCTTGAATGACGCTTGGGCATACTCTAGCTCACGGGTCACTGTCTGTTGTCAACAACTACTCCAGCGCTTCCAAAACCTCAAGTTCTTGTCCGGTTGGAAGACAGCCAGCAGCAGGCTCGCGGGCGCGGCCGGGTGGGCCGGCGGTGGGAGGCGCGCCGTCCCCCAGTTCAGCTGTCTACCCTCTTGGGGCGGAGAGGAGCGCGGCCTTGGTCTGGGGCATGCCTCGCCCCTCCTGAGTCAGACGCGCCGGGCGCTGGCAGTGTAGACGGAGGGCCGGCGGACGAGACAAGGATGAGGCGCCCAGGGCTATGCCGGCCGTCGCGCTCTGGTTGGCCCGGCCCTCTGCTTGCGCGGCGCCCCCGCCGCGGGGACCGGCGCGGTGGGCTAGGGGAGGCTTTAGCTTGGACCCCCGCCCTCCTGGAGGTGCAGACCCACTCAGCCTTGCAGAACAGGAGTCCTCGCGGGCTGCGGGAGAGACCTGCACACCATCCTGCTTTCTACGGGTGTTTACTGTTTAATGTGCCATCAGTCAGGTCGCGGAACAACTTTGTCTCCTGGGTCTAGAAGCTCTAAGTTAGGGTTTACCTCACAAAGTTCAGCTATTTAAGAGCATTTTGTAATATATAAATATAAGTAAAATATAACTTGCTTTCATTTCTTAGAATACATTTTAATGTTAAAATAGTTTAAATTTGCTGGTAATTTAAAATTTAAATAGTTTGAATTTACCAGTAATAAAGAAAATGCATTAATCTTCAAATATGTTGAAACCTTAAAGGAGTTATATTTAGTAACAGTTTTATCACTGCAGTGTCTTAATTTCAGCATTAAATTATATGGTAACTTTTTTTAAAAATGGCTTTACTACAAAATGTTTGTCACCTACCAGCCTAGCTGGCCTCGGGTACCTGTGCAGATAATTTCTCTTAACATGAACCCTGTCGATTCCTCCCCACCCCCACTCCTGGTCCGCTCCAGTTCCGCAAGCCCGTGCGCCTTGAGTCTACAGCAGAGCTCGCTTCTGAGCCCACTCATGACTTTAACTGTCCGTCAGAGCGTCCTGAAGGGCCCCCCACTGCCCCCGCCTGACCAACCACCCAACTGGCATCAGGAGTCTCTGTGGGCTCCTCCAGGCTGAGCTCACACACCCTGCCTGCAGGTCCACGTCCTCTAACACGGACAGAATGTGATGTTTATGAACCAAGTTTTGAGTGAGGGGTCAGCCATTGAGACTAATTGTGAATTTTCCACTCCCAAAGAGCATCCTTGGTTGCTCAGAGGGTAAAGAACCTGATGCAATGCAGGAGACCTGGGTTCGATCCCTGGGTCAGGAAGATCCCCTGGAGAAGGGCATGGCAACCCACTGCAGTATTCTTGCCTGAAGAATCCCATGGACAGAGGAGCCTGGAGGGCTAGAGTTTCTGGGGTCACAAAGAGTCAGGCCTGACTGAGCGACTAACACACACTGAAGACACTCCTGATCTGGAAAGCCAGCAGGGGTGACCACAGGCAGAGACCAGAGACGCTGAGGCAGACCTGGGTGCACCTTCATCCCTTTGTCTCCACATGTGCGTCTCTATTCAGGCAGTGCTGACCTGCTGCAAGAGCTCAGAGCGGCCCTCTGTTTAGGAGGGGCTGAGACAGTGTGAGCAGCTCTCAAGCCTCAGGGTCCCGACCTCAGACGGTGAGCAAAGCAGTGAGGCAACCAGTCACCGGGGAGATCAAGGCTTCGAGCCAAACCCAAGGCCCTCTTTAACCTGTACAGGACTTTGAGTTGCTTTAACTCAATGCTTTTATGTGGAGTGTGGGCTGACCATTTTTCTCCAAGCCCAGACACCTACCTGCTCAATAATTCATACCCGCCAGCACTTTGAAGGCATTTGAGCTTTCTCCATTATGTTGAACGAGAGAAATGATTCCTCCTACATGTTGAGCTGAACTGACTTGGTCTCAGGTTCTGAACATAGCGCAGTAGCTCCTCCGTTGACAGCCCACGACCTCTATTAAAATGTCGGCCTCAATGCAGTCAGCGTAGAGCTGGGGAGAAGAGGTTGTGTCATTACGTCTCCCTTTGCTAACCGTGGGAGCGTGGTCAGTTCCCGCGATGCAACGGAGCTTGCTGCTTCGAGAATCGAGCAGGATGCACGTTCGATGTCCCAGCCGCTGTAGCACAACTAAAGAAGCGAGGTTGCAAACAGGACCTGGAGAAGTGCTCTGGGTAGTTAGACCGCTTCGCGCACTGAAATGATTTGGTTTAGAGATAGTACAAATGAAGTCCATACCCGACCGCCATCAGCTCACGTGCTCGGCATGATCTCAGGAGCACACGTCTTACGAGCACGGGTGCCTGGGCATGGCTTTCTGGGTCCCCGGGGTGGCCTGCTCCACTCCGCACCTCGCCACGGGCAGCACCAGCGACTATGAAGGGAGAGCAGCTATCCAGCCGCGTCCTGCTCCATGCTGAGCACCCGCACGGGAAGTGCGAGGCGGGACACACGCGCAGGCAGACGGCTGAAGCGCTCCGCCGCGTGCCTGAAACCAGCACGACGTCGTCGATCAGCCACGCTCCCAAACGAAATAAAAGATCAGGAAAAGCCGAGAGGCAGGGAAAGATGCAACAAAAGGGACTGAGTCAAATTCCTCAAATTTTCCTTCCTGAGGGGNTGCGAGGCGGGACACACGCGCAGGCAGACGGCTGAAGCGCTCCGCCGCGTGCCTGAAACCAGCACGACGTCGTCGATCAGCCATACTCCCATACGAAATAAAAGATCAGGAAAAGCCGAGAAGCAGGGAAAGATGCAACAAAATTTCTCAAATTTTCCTTCCTGAGGGGGAAAAAATGTTTCCTATACTAAGTAGTAATGATAATAAAAAGCAAAAGTCCTTATATGTTCTTTTGTATTTTTTTATTGGAGTATAATGCTTCACCACATTGCGTTGGTTTCTGCTCTACAAGGTGATTCAGCTGTATGTACACGTATATCCCCTCCTTCCTGAACCTCCCCCTCCCCACGCCACTCCTTCCCCACCAGATGTGTATAAGAGACAGAAGCAGCAGTTTGGGGCGTGGAGATACGCGAGGAGAGAGGAAGATTGGAATTAACTCGAGGTAGTTGACACCCTGCAGCACGGGATATACGAAAGAGTAAGAATGGTGTTGATAATACATTAAATAGAGCTCAGGAGTTTGGCCTTTATACAAAGTAAGGAACTAACGAGGTTCTTTTATTATCTTTGAACGGGTGATTGGTATAACTAGGACAGACTGCGCGACCGTGCAAAAAGACCTGGAAACGGTAGGCACTGGAGACAAGGGAAAGAGACATTTGGGGCAGCTGGGAAGAAAAGTCAGGCCCAAACTTGCAAAGCAGGAGGGAGGTTTCGGAGGCAGGCAGTAACGAGGGTATGCCAAGCAGAAAACTTCAGCCATTCGGGAAAGGGACAGAAGCGGGGGAATAAGTAGAAACAGCCTGCAGTTGAAGCCCGAGCACACGAGAAGGCGCCGTGCACAGACGGGGAACGGGAAGGGGCGCGGGTCAGGCCCTAGGACACCTGCGCGCTGGCCGGGCCGCTGGCCCTGTTCCGGAAGAAAACGGCAAGCAGGCTGAGCCGGACGAAGACGTGGGCTCGAGAAAGAGACTTCAGAGTGGTCCGCAGCCGACCTCGTCAACCGCAAAGTGTGTTCGGAGGTGGAGGCGGAGGTGGCTTAGCGATGGGAGGGGGAGCGCGTTCACGCGCTCACCAGCGTTTGTGACTTATCTCTATTGTCACACTGCTACCTGCTGAACTGGAAAATCCGCAATGGCTGCTACAGATGAATTGTTTTCTTTTCCATTTCCTCCTTGTAGATTCCTGCTTTCCGGCATTACCTTTGGTCCTCAGCTTTTGGAGCATCTGTCCTATCGGTTACACCAAAAAAGCTATTCTTGGGGACTGTCTCCCTCTCCCCGGGACAAGCTCCTCAAGCCCCGCTGACCCGCTTACTGGCCATCAACAGAACGGGTGAACGTGGGGCTGGACACGCCGGCTCAACGTTGATTCGTGTCGAGAGACTCCCCCAGACCATAGGGACCACGAGGGGAAAAGGAGTCTGTATGTTTTAGAAAAGTGTAGGTGAGGCCAAACAGGAAACGAATTCCGAAGTGAAAAATGCAAGGTAGGGAGTTTGCTTTTAAAAACGCATTTTGCAAGTTTACTCAAACCCTAAAGCATGTTGCACACAGCAGCACAGGGGAATTTAGGAAAGGGGTTACTGACGGGTTTCGGAGGTCGTTCTATAATATTTTTTAAGTACTATGCAGTTGTGAGCTTTGGAGGAAAAAAAATATTTTCCACATTTCTAAGATGGAAGTTTAATATGGTCGAGGATTTGAATGCTAATTTTAAGCAGCGATTGCACACAAACAGAAATGATAAGTGAATGCTTCAGCTGGAGGTAAAGCAAGTTTGAGGTTTCCTTGACACCAGCATGGACTTCAGGCCCACGGCATTGGTTCTGCCCTTCTAAGGAAATCCTTAAGCGTCCTTATCATGGTATGCTTTGGGTGACATCATTTAGTGTTTTAAAAAATATTCCTTTTGGTGTTTTACTTCACTTTTGCTTCTTTTGATCTTACCCGCGCGATAGGGTCAAGCATTGATGACTTCATACATTCACTGAGGCACCAAAACATCGATTTAGAAGTGGATGCCTTTGGAACAAAAAATGGCCCCAGTGAGTCATCGTACAACAGGACCATCACTGTGACAGGAGATGACAAGGTATGCCGGGCTCTGATGCCCTTCACATCTAAGACAGGCAGGAACGTGCCGTTTGAACAACACATACCAGCTGACGCAAGCAGATGGGCCAGTTCTCATGTTTAGAGGTTAATTCATTCTGCACATTCTTTATTTGTAAACTGAACGTATTGTGAAACAAAGCCTACCGCGGTGTTCAAGTGAGGTTGCATTATGGGGTTTCATGGTGACTGCTTCAAGTCTAAAGTAAAAGTCGCTCTGTCACGTCCAGCTGTTTTCGACCCTACATGAAATTCTCCAGGCCAGAGTACTGGAGTGGGTAGCCTTTCCCTTCTCCAAGGGATCCTCCCAACCCAGGGATCGAACCCAGGTCTCCCACACTGCAGGCAGATTTTTTACCAGCTGAGCCNTCACCCCAGATCCCCAAGCTGAGCCCCGTGCACTGCGCAGCAGCTCCTGCTGGCTCTCTGCCTCACACACGGTAGCGTATATCGGTCAGCGCTACTTTCCCAATTGCTGTGTTCCTAACCCCCGTGACCCCGCCCCATCTTATGACCACACATGTATATGTGCATCGTGCACCTAATTTAAACAATGCTTGAAACAATGGAGGGTCAACCATCTGAACAAAAGCTTGGCGAATATACAAAGATGCTATTTGCCTCAAATGAGAGACCAGCTCAGAAGGTACCATCAGCTGGCTGGGAACCGCGGATTCTGTCTGGCGGGTTCTACTTCCCTGCTGACACCATCCCATCCCCGTTCCAGATGGAGGCGAGGTTCTCCGGTGTAACAGCCCTAAGCAATACACCAGAGTACTTTGGCTTATTGCTGGAAAAGAGTGTCCCTTTAAAGCTTCTTTTTGCGAAGATTCTATAAAAATGTCAGGAACCCACGATAGATTTCTGTGCATCCACGCTGCTTCCGTGCCAAAGAAGTTCCCGCCTCGCGTTTCCACGTCCTTGGCGTCCTCCCCTGGGGTTCCCTCCGCACCGCTGAGCCTTGTGAAAGTTCACCAGGTGCTGCTGGTGGACTCAAATCAATTTTCACTTACCCTGCTCTTAAACTATCCTTCTCTTGAGCAATTTCTCCCATAAGAAGCAAAGCAAGATGCCAATTATAAGTGTGCTGTTTACATTCAGCATGAAGCTTAAGAATCTTCCAGGAAACTGTGCACCTCCTTCTCTTGAAACTGTGCAGCTTGCAAGGCTCCACGGTGTCAGAGGCATCAGTAGCTTTGATAAGAAAAGAATAAGAATCTTCTCACCACGGCAATGCTGTGTAGATCAAGGTGGCATACAGCATTATTACGTCTTGCCTTGAAATAGGAACAGGGCAAGTCACAGTGTCATTTGCTAAGTTAGCATAATATATAAGAGAGACAAAGGGGAAATGAATGCTTTTGTTCTGCATATTTGCAATTTCTCCAGCCTAAACTACTCAAAAACTTTTGAAGATTCTTTTGCTTCTTTATCAGAAAAAGTTCACTCCCAGCTGCGGATTTCAGGCCTCTACCCTCCGCTTACTGGTTTGGGCAGGCGCTGGTGGACGTTCCCCTGTACCTCTCGATTCTCCTTCTAATGCAAATAATGGATTACATTTTTAGCCCAGACGAGTTTGTGTTTATCATTCAAAACCCGGCAGTTCAGGTAAGTGGCAAAAGTTATCAAATGGCTTTCCTAGACTGCTTTTCATAAATGCAATTTATTCATCTTCAACCAAAGAACTTCCCATTATGTTTGTTATAGCTTACTTCCGGAGTCCCTAAGTCATGTCCAACTCTTTGCAACCCCATGGACTGCAGCACGCCAGGCTTCCCTGTCCTTCACTGTCTCCAGGAGTTTGCTTAGCTTCATGTCCATTGAGTCAGTGATACCATCCAACCATCACATCCTCCGTCGGCCCCTTCTCCTGCCTTCAATCTTTCCCAGCATCAGGATTTTTTCCAGAGAGTCGGCTCTTCGCATCAGGTGGCCCAAGTATTAGAGCTTCAGCAACAGTCCTTCCAGTGAATATTCAGGGTTGATTTCCTTTAGGATTAACTGGTTTGATCTCCTTGCTGTCCAAAGGTTTAAATATAAATTTGTATTTAGATAGCATTTACCTTAGGTGACTGTAATATTTCTGTTTTCAGACCCTGTGTATAATTGGCTATGTCTCATCTCTTGTTATCTTGACGTATGTGATTTCATTCATTTTTCGCCACGGGAGGAAAAATAGTGGCATTTGGTCATTTTTCTTCCTACTTGTAAGTATGCATATGGTGCATGTTATTTTATTTTTAAACTATTTTTAATAATTCTGAGAATATATATTTCAATCTTTGTAGTAAGCATGGTGGTAAATTAATATTGCTTTCAGAATGTTATACTTTGGTGAAACTATGCTCTTTTTATTTTAGGTCACTCTCTTCGCCATTGTTGCTAATTATCTGAATGAATACGGATTCGTAGGGCTGTTTCTCTGCACCATATTAATACCACCCTTCACACTGATTGGTGTTCTACTCATTTTTTCTGAGGTGAGTAATTTCACGTCTGTTCTGGGATCATGAAATTTGCTGTCATTGGAGAAAACCTTGTATGTAGAGCCCTCAGCCAGTCAGCATTCGATGCCTGTCTTCAGAAGATCACTTCACTTCCCACAGGCGAGGGTCACAGTCTCCAGGAGGAAGCCCCACCATGCTTTATCAAGGTCAGAGGCAAAGGCACAGTGGTGGAATTTTGTAGTTCTCTTGGTCACTCACACCTGGGGGCAAAGAACCTACTGGGAGGTGGCAGAGATGCCCTTTTTCTATTCATTCCAGACACACGAAGTTTAAGGTTCCTAAGAGACGTGCAGTGGGAAATGGCAAGTGATCACTTGACATAGGAGCCTGAAATTCAGTGTGTGCATTCAAAACGAAAGCTGAACCCCTGAGATTCACATGCTTATAAGTGACGTTTAAAGCCACAGGACTAGCTTGTATAATCTACAGAGTAAGCATTGTTAGACTGAAAAGAAGAAGCAGCATTTGGCTTTGAACTACAAACTTTAACGATTGGGAAGAAGACTCCACAAACCAGCTTAAGGAGGAGCCTGTGGGGGAGGAGAAAAAAAGGAGGAAATTTGTGCACCAGAATCTCATCTCTGAAACCCCCCTGAACACTTAGGGTAAATAAGAATGTGTGTCAGATGGCACCAACACATGCTTCAAAAAGGATGGAGGGATTCATCTAATGAGCGGTCTAGGAAGGAAGATGATAATTGAGAAGAAACTGCCGGGCTGGACCAGATTAGAGTCCTTGGTGATGTTCACAAGACAGGTTTCAGTGGAAGGGTGGACACAAAAGCTTAGAAGGAGCGAGCTTAGTACAGAATGCAGAGTGTTGAGCTAGTGAGGTGGTTATAGACGCATTGTTCTAGGAGCTTTGCTAAAAAGAGTACCAGTGAGATGGAAGAGTAGATGAGTGAGAATAGATTTAGGTTTAAGAAAGGAGATACTGTTCTGATTTGAGAGAAATTTTAGATGGAAGCCAAGTCCTTGAAGATCTGGGAAAAGATGGCATAGAGAGCTCAAGTTGTGGGGGGTGGGAGGGGTCCCCTCACTAAAGCTGGAGAGGATGGACTTGTGCCCCCAGGGCGGGACGGTGGTGGGACGAGAAGGGAGGGGCGAGTCGAGAGAGTGGCGTTGACAACGTACCCCCCAGCGCGTGTCGGACAGCGAGCTAGCGGGAAGCTGCTGTGTAGCACAGGAGATCGGCTCAGCGCTCTGTGATGCCCTGCAGGGCGGGCTGGGGAGGGGGGCAGTTCAACAGGGAGGGGAGGGATGCGTATTCGTGTAGCTGACTCGCTCCATTGGCTGGCAGAAACCAACACAACATTAAGAGATTGTACTGGTCTTGGTCCAATTTAAAAAAAGATGCCACAGGACAAAAAAGATCATGGCCAGAGCACATGGAAACTGAAGTGTTCTCCTTTCTTAGGGGGAAAGGGTAGATTATCATCTGAGTGAAGTGAAGGGAGGTCTTGGGACTTTGAAGGTGGAAGAAAGATGTGAAAAAGTGTTTCAGAGGGCAGGTCAGCAGAACGGAGACGGTGCTAGAGGACACCCCCCACCGACCCTCCTTTTAAGTGAAGTAAGCAGAGTCCAGTTTCCGTCATCTTGTCTGCTGCCCTCATGTAGCTCAGGAGAAGCGGAGCATTAGGTTTGACCAGGGTTAGGGTTTTGCCAGACGAGTTGATGAAGCAAAGGGTCAGGGGCAGCGTTTCTGTATAAAGAGGGGTCAGGACAACGGACCGTGGCGTCTAAGCCCGGGAATGAGGACGGGGAGGAGACGAGGGGGTCTATAGACAAAGGAGGGGTGGGTGGAGTGTCACCAACTCCAAATTACAGAGAAAGGATGCTCGGAATAAAATTGGTGGCAGGCAGGGCAAAGACCAGGGAGCCTGAAGTCGATTTTGGATATGATCCAGTCCTTGGACCTGAGCAAGATGACGCCAGGATCCTGGCAGTTCATCCAATCATCTTAGACGCTGGATGGCTGTGCTGCTTAGAGATTTACTACATCCGATTAAAGATGCTCAGAAAACAAGTCTTGGGAGATACAGCTTGAGAAACAAAGCGGATCCTTTGCCCCTCATTCACAAAAGAGTTGGGAGACCTTTTAAATAGTACTGATGAAAACCACGCCTTTGAGTGTGTGCAGGTGAAAGCCCAGGTGAAGAACTTTGTCTCCTGGCTGAGGGACGGTCACAGGCATCTTCCAGAGCAGGGGGAGCGGGTGACGGGGCAGCGTGACGGCTCTATGCACAGGAGTAGCGAGAAAGGCAGCGGGCGGGGGGCAAGTCCAGGCACTCTGGCCCTTGGCTTCAGTGGGTCCCACAACACCACCCAGGTTTCCGCCAGCAGAGCAAGTCCTGCTCACTCCTGCCCAGACGTACCTGAGCTGCAGCCAAACTCAGGTTGGCAGGTAGGTCGCCAAGTGACCTTGGAAGCAAGGAAGGCGCACAGTTAGGAACCGACTCTTACCTGATGTCGAAGAGGACTCACGTAGAATGCAGACGAGTCACTTAACGGGCATCATTTTTTGCGGGAAGAGATTCGCACACAGATCGAGGTGCATGTAAACACCCCTTTCTCCTCNTGGCAGGTAGGTCGCCAAGTGACCTTGGAAGCAAGGAAGGCGCACAGTTAGGAACTGACTCTTACCTGATGTAGAAGAGGACTCACGTAGAATGCAGACGAGTCACTTAACGGGCATCATTTTTTGCGGGAAGAGATTCGCACACAGATCGAGGTGCATGTAAACACCCCTTTCTCCTCGTTGCACAGATTTCTCCCAACTCTGGATTACTTGGGGGCTTTGGAACAGCAGGCTGCATTTCTGACATTGCTAATCGTAAGAAGACACTTTCATTTAGATGTTCCTGCCTGAGGGGACAGCTTTGCAGGCTCCATGTTAAGTGAACAGTTTTAATTTCGCCACTTCGGTTCTAATTCCTCACTTGGGGCATCCGGCCACTAGTCGATCCTCACCATCTGATGCTGAGCCGGAGGCCTGGACTCTCGGTGGTGGCGGCAGTGCTAGCATCAGCTCAACACTATTAAGTCTCTTACAATAATTTTATTTACTCACTTAAAGATAAACAGAGAAGCCTGCATGGGAGAGCTGGTCCGCGCTCTAGCTGCGCTGGGTGGGCTCCTCACCGCCCCGGCTTCTCTCGTGCAGCGCGGGCTCAGGGCGCTCGGGACGGCATAGCTGTGGCTCCCGGGCTCGGTTGCCCTGTGGCACGTGGGGTCCTCCCACACCGGGGATCGAACACTGGACAGCAGGCTCTTCACCACTGGGCCACCAGGGAAGCCCAGCTTCCTATTCCTGTCATGATTTCTCCTAAGTACAGTAACACAGACTAGGAGAGCTTCATAAAATATTAGCTATATTATCTTTCAGTCTTGTGAAAATGTTACCAAATCCTTAAAAACCTTGAACATGATCAAGCTCTTTAAATCAATTCCAATAGGGAAGTTGCTTTTATATTGATGCTCACTGTGATTGTCTTTCTCTCCCCAGCCTTACCTTCATTTCTTCATTTTCCTCTTTATCTTACGATGTCTGGAAATGAAATTTAGGAAGAGACCAATGAGAAAGGATCCTGTGTTCAGGTTAAGAAAATTCAAATACCATTTCACGTCTTATTGTAATACTCAACGGTTTAACAACATTTTAATATGTCTAATTAGTTGCATAGAAAGTCTTGTGTAGACTTGTTTTGAAGGGACTGTGTAGAGTTGTTTTTCAGTCGCTCAGTCGTGTCCGACCTTTGTGACCCCATGGACTGCAGCACGCCAGGCTTCCCTGTCCATCACCGACTCCTGGGCACATCTGTGTAAGCAGTGGGGTAAGTCTAGGCATCCAGGAAGGAGGGGTAGCTGAGCAAAACGAGGAAAGTTGGAATAAACACCAGCTTCCTGCAGATTTGAGAAGGCCACTGGGACCAACTTGGAGGCCTGTGTTGCAGGACCATGGAAACCTAACCTGAAACTCGGGACTGGAGGGTCTTGGGTAGAGACGCTTAGGGAGGGCTTTGAAAGTTACATGATGGAAGATGAAGATGTGCTCTGAAAACCTTGCCTTACTCAGAAGAGGAATCAAGCTCAAGTCCAGCTTAAGCAAGCAGAGCAGGAGGGGGCGGGGAGACAGCTCTGTTTTGGGGCATCAGCTGCCAGCGGAAGTTTGGGAGAGAGACAGGGAGCAGCCGTAACCAGGCGTGTGGGACGATGGGGGAGAGAATTCGATTCGGTGGGTAGCAGTCGGAAAAGGGTGATTCTGAAACACACTCCCAAGAAGCGATGGTGCTCAGTAAGTGGTGAGTCCGAGTCCTGGGGTCTGAAGGTCAGGCCTCCAACGATCAGCATTTTGGTCCACTGTTGCCCCAAAGCCTTCAGAATTCTGAAGTATCTGTGCTAAAATTACAGTTCCCAGATTCCTTTCACGTGCAACCCTGCCTCAAAATCCTTTTCCAGAGAAGTGTGTACTGTTTTATTATTTAAAAAGAAGTCACGACCAATAAGGAGCGTTATGCTCAGGCAAAAAGCCAGGATGATATGAAAGTAGCATCATTGATGGGAGCAAGGCTGTTTGAAAGGGGAACAGTGTCGACTAGAAACTTACAGATTTTGCTGTGGATTCTTTACCAGCCGAGCCACAAGGGGTGGCTCCCCACAGCTACTCAATCTGTCCAAATAACTGATCGCAGTACATACAAAATTCACCATTTTGGTACACGTTTTTCAGCTGGAAACCTCTTAGACTCGCACTGTTTTGCCTGTAGAATTTCACCAAGGAGCAGCGCTGCTTTTGCAAACCCAGAGCAACCCGAAGGAGAGGATGAAGACGTCCAGACGGAAAGGAGGCGAGGAGCAGACGCCGTGGCCGCCCCGGACTCGGAGGAGGAAGAGCTGTGAAATCGCGCGTCGGACACGACGCTGTCAGGGCGAGGGGCCGCTGTGCAGCCTTACTTTTCCGAAAACACGCGAGGTTCTTTAGTTCTTACACACGGGGCCCATCGTTTGACTTCTGTGAATATGCAGTGCCCACAAAGATGAGAGAACCGAGGAAACACACACACACTGACTTCTTCATGCCTTTTTCAGAGTCATAGTTTTGGCAAATAAAGTTAATCATCACAAAACCAAAGTGAGACTTTGTAAGTTTTCTAAACTGAGTCAAGTTTACTGCAAGCAGTTCAAGGGAGAGAGTTCATCTGAGGTGTGTATGTCTTTGTGTGCCTGGGTGTGTGTGTTTGTGTGCCTGTGGGTGTGTGTACGTGGACACACATCTTCACAGATCTACTGGTTGACTGGATGTCTCTATTCCAGTCTTCGGAGGAAGAGCAAGCAGGAATCATATGATACAGTGCAGATGTCTTTTCCCTGAAGGAATGCATAAGACTGGGGGAGTTTGCTGGAAAATGGCAGTTTCTAGGGGGGAGGGCTGGTCTGACTCATGGTATCGAGCAGGAGAGATCTGGACTCTGGGAGGAGGGGACACGCGCTCGTTTCACAGTGAGAATGAAGTTGCATCGGACTTCCCTAGCTTTTCCAGAAACCTGCCATCGTGGCCAGCTGTCTACGGAAGGAATATGCAGGCAGAAAGAAAAACTGTTTTTGCCAAGAGGAAGAAAAAAGTAGCCACAAGAAATGTCTCTTTCTGCGTGAAAAAAGGTGGGAACAGAGCCGTCTTGACCCGTGACTGTGAGGTCTCCTGAAGGGCCTGGGAGGGTCTGCATCCGGGTTGGAACAGTGGCTGGAGGGTACGCCCAGGCATTTTGGCATCCAGTTTTTTGTGACCTCCCTTATCTTTCACGTGGGCCTTTTTAAATCAGTACAACTACGTGGGGAGCCATTGTGGCGTGAACTTGACAGATCTGTCTCCTTATCAGGCTTTGCAGGAGCAGCTGACTTCAGTGGTCCAGGAAATCGGGCACCTTATCGATCCCATTGCCACAGCGGCTCGGGGAGAAGCAGCTCAGCTGGGACATAAGGTAATAGACGCTGGGTGCGGGGACCCCGCTGACAGTGTGCAAGAAGGAGGTGGGGGTGGGGGGAAGAGAGGAAATTGATTCTGTTGCTCTTGTTCCTCAAAGGCTGTTGGCTGGTATTAGAGCCAGTTCAGTGCTGGCCTACATTAGAGAAAAGACCACTCAGCCTCCCTCAACAGCTTCTTCAAAAATGACCCCCTCAAGGATCTCTTTTCACTTGGCATTGAGAAAAAAACTGCAGGGAAGTTTTCCTGTGGCTTCCCAGGTGACACTAGTGGTAAAGAACCCGCCTGCCAATGCAGGAGACACAGGAGCCTCACGTTCAGTCCCTGGATAGGAAGATCCCCTGGAGTAGGAAATGACAGCCCACTCCAGTATTCTTGCCTGGGAAATCCCGTGGACAGAGGAGCCTTGCAGACTACCATCCATACGGTCCCAAAGAGTCAGACATGACTGAAGTGTCTTAGCACTTAGCCATGGTCAGACTTTGCAGGTTACAAGGCATTTACAGTTACTTCTTGCTCTTGATCTTCCCTGGAACGAGCCAGAGACTGAACCTGGCATTCCTGGCCTGGCGTCCGCCGTTTTTTTGCCCTGGCTGGCTGGCCTCCTCCCAGTGTGTTTAGGACACAGTGTTCCTCCACAGTTTCTGGTACTGTGTCCATTTTCAGACATGAGGAAGCAAAGCAGACTTTCAGACTTCCCCCTCGATGGCTAAAACTTCCGTGTGGCCACTCTGTCAGCCCTTCAACTGAGCACTCAGACCCACGTGGTTTTAGGCACTGCATAACGCTTTGCCTGTTTGGGGTCATTTTGCAGATCCTTCAGCGAGCATTGGCTTGCCAAGCAGCCTGTGCCTCAGCAGAGAGAGGACAGACATTGGATTTTTAACAACAGGCAGGGTTCCTGGCATTTATCAGTGCCACCATCAGCATCAACGTGCAGATCAAGAAATCCAGTAGCCAAAATCGTCTCTGCAGGTATTGATTTTAAAAAATCAATATTCCTGCTTTTTCAAATTACCTAAGGGCCTACTAAGCTTCCTGCCGGTTCTAAGGAGAGGTGTTTGAGATTTGAAATGGCCAGTGTTTCTCTGCCATTTCAAGTGTGGCCAATTTCATTTCTCAACTGAGACCCTTTATGATAAGAAAGGGCTTGTCCACCGGTGTGAGATGGTTTGCGAGGGTGGAAGGACAGGCCTGGAGGCTGATGTATAGTGTATATGACTACTGTGGGCAGAATAAGTTTGGCAGAGGAGCTGAACTTCGTTTCAGCAGTTACTTTTATTTAACGTATTTATTTTATTTTCTGGCTGTGCTGTGTGTTCATTGCAGAGCATAGGCTTTCTCTAGGTGCACAGGCTTCTCACTGCAGTATCTTCTCTTGTGGCGGAGCACGGGGTCTAGAGCTTGCAGGCTTGGTAGTTGTGGGCTTAGCTGCGCTGGTGGCACATGGAATCTTCCGGGACCAGAAATCGAACCTGTGTCCCCTGCCTTGGTAGGTGGATTCTTAACCACTGGGTCACCAGGAAAGTCCTCAACAGCTGCTTTTGATGCCAGTAGGAATTTCATAAGAAAATATTTCTAAACTTCCAGGGTAACATCTTTATCTCTGCCTATATGTTGTTTGTGTGGGAGATTAATTCCTCTGTCAGTGGGTGGCCTGAGAAGAAAACTTACTTGTGTCACTTGAGTTATCAATTGATTCTTGGCCCCTTGGCTAAACAAGGCTCATCTTCTGAAAGGGAGTTCTAGACAAAGGTAGCCTAGGGGCCCTTGATCATGGGCTGATGGTTAATACCCACCTGGATCCAGTGTTTCATGGAGGTGCTCATATGGGGCCCCAGTTCAGCAGCTTCGGTACCACTTGGAGTGATAAAGGCAGACTCTCAGACCCCACCTGGATTGGTTTCCCACGGCTGCTGTGACAAAGTACCACAAACTGGGAGCCTTAAAACAACAGAAATTTAATCTCTCACAGCTCAGGACTCCAGAAGCCCAAAACCAAGGTGTTGGCAGGGCCGCAAGTTTTCTGCAGGCTCTGGGGAGCACCTCTTCTTTGCAGCTTCCTGCCGGTGGTGGCTCTTGGCCTCCTTGGCTGGATCTTGGCCAGTCTCTCCCCCTGGTCACTTTTGCCCACTTTTCTGCCTTCCCTTTTCCTGTCTCTTCTAAGGACGCTTGTCATCAGGCTTGGGGCCCACCCAAGAAACCCAGGATGATCTCATCTTTGTTGCTGCTGCTGTTCCGTCTCTAGGTCGTATCCGACTCTTTGTGACCCCATGAACTGCAGCACACCAGGCTTCCCTGTCCTTCACTGTCTCCCAAAGTTTGCTCAAACTCATATCCATTGAGTCGGTGATACCATCCAACCATCTCATCCTCTGCCACTTCCTGCTTTTGCCGTCAGTCTTTCCCAGCCTCAGGATTTTTTCAGTGAGTCAGATCTTTGCATCAGGTGGCCAAAGTATTGGAGCTTCAGCATCAGTCCTGCCAGTGAAGGATTGTTTTCCTTTAGGGTTGACTGGTTTGATATCCTTGCAGTCCAAGGACTCTCAAGGGGCTTCTCCAGCACCATAATTTGAAAACATCAATTCTTTGGCACTCAGTCTTCTTTGTGGTCCAACTCTCACGTCCATACATGACTACTGGAAAAACTATAGCTTGACTGTACGGATCTTTATTGGCAAAGTGATCTCATCTTAAGATCCTTGAATATTCATGCAAAGACCCCTCTGTAAGATCACCTTTATAGGCTCCAGGGTTTGGACATGGACATACCTTTGGGAGGGGTCACCATTCAACTCACTCCCCTTCCCTAGGCCTAGGCACTCACAACTTGTAGCAAATACTCAAAATTCTGTTTTATTTTAACTTCTGTGCTAACCCACGTAAGGAGGTTTCCTGTTCTATCATGTCTCTAAGAACAGAAGGTGTTGGAGTCCTTGCCAGACTTCTTAAATACAGAAAAAAAAAATCCCATCCCTTTCAAACCTTTGCCCCACAATATGTGAGGAATAAGGACCCCTAGTGCTTGCTATACCACATGGAGGCCTGTGCTAAGCCTTTACATATGCTGACTTAATCCCTGAGAAATCTGAAGAAACTTACTGCTATTACATTTTACCAAGGAGAAAACTAAAATTTAGTATTGATAATAGGATGGAACCTGCCTAAGATGTCTTAAAATGGACTCAGTAGGGAGGATTCAAATCTAGAGGCTTTGAAGCTACAGCTTACTCCCCGTCACCACCACCCCCATCCTTCCTCCCTGAGGCAGTCAGGCACGTGGTTAGCTGTGTTCACTTATGCTCAGTGCACAGCATTTATAGTTGCATTGAAAAAAATGTACTTCTTAATATATATATATATATATATATTTGTTTGGCTGTGCCAGGTCTTAGTTGCAGCATGCAGGATCTTTAGTTGCAGCATATGGAATCTGCTTCTCTGACCAGGGATTGAACCCAGGTGCCCTGCATTGAGTCTTAGCCACTGGACCAGGGAAATCCTAAAATGCACTTTCAAAATAATAAAGTGTTAGTCGCTCAGTCATGTCCAACTCTTTGCGACCTCATGGACTGTAACCTGCCAGGCTTCTCTGCCCATGAAATTCTCCAGGCAAGAATACTGGAGTGGGTAGCCTATCCCTTTTCCAGGGACTCTTCCCAAGCCAGGGATAGAAATTGGGTCTCCTATACTGCAGGCAGATTCTTTCCTATCTGAGTAAAACTAATCTAGAAAACTTGTTGGATTCTAGTGTGTTAAATATTTTGACTCCTTTAGTACTGGCAGGACCCATCCTGAGCCCTGACTCCTGATGACCCATCACTGCTCTTGATGATGAGACCAGTGCCCTTCCTGGGGGAGTGGAGATGAAATCCAATGCAAACATGCAGGCCTGTGCCCTGGATCGTGCAGACTGGGCCTGACACAGAGGTCTTTGCTGGAAGCAGGGAGCCTGGGGGCCAAAATCCAGCCAAGTCACGTGCCTTGGCATCAGTCACTCTGCCCAGAGGATGGGGAGCCCCTTTAAAATTCATACAAAGCACCATAAGGGCCAGCAGCAGCCCTGCTCAAGTGCTTTGAAACCTATGTGTAAGATAACTGTAATTGGGGATAGAAAAGTAAAAGCGTTTGTTTTTTGCTGATAGTCTTATCTCACTATTAGCTTTATATATATATATATATATGTATATAATTTTACTTTATTTGCTTATTTTGGCTGTGCTGGGTCTTCAGTGTGGCTCACAGGCTCTTCTTGGCCATGTGCAGGCTTCTCTAGTTGCAGCACATAGGTTTAATTGTAGCATGTGGAATCTTAGGTCTCCACTCAGGGATTGAACCCAGGCCCCCTGCATTGGGAAGACAAGGTCTTAACCACTAGACCACCAAGGAAGTCTCACAGTATTAGTGTAAAGAACATTCATATTTTGGACCCTCACCTTGCCACAGCCCCCACCACCAGCACCCCTCTCTTGTATTTTATCTGAGTGGGAATAGATGATGGCGTTTGAAGCAAGTACAGCAAAATGTTAACATCTGATATTACCACTAGACCACCAAGGAAGTCTCACAGTATTAGTGTAAAGAACATTCATATTTTGGACCCTCACCTTGCCACAGCCCCCACCACCAGCACCCCTCTCTTGTATTTTATCTGAGTGGGAATAGATGATGGCGTTTGAAGCAAGTACAGCAAAATGTTAACATCTGATATTACCGACGCTAGGTAGATGGTGAGCTTTGGTGAGCATGTCCAGTCAGCCCCGTGCAGCCACAGATGCTGAAACCACAGATGCAGAGGGCCGACTGTACTACAGCATTTCATATGAGATGTGAGCATCCTCGGGTTTTTGGTATTCATGGGGATCTTGGAACCCCCTGCAGATACCAAGGGACGACTGTGTGCGCCATCTATAGTGTTACCAACTAGAGACAGAGCTCTGCTGTAGCAGTGCTTAACTGTATTGATGGGCTTTTTTTTATTCTCCCACGTAGTTGTTCAACCAGTAAGTCATGTCCTACTCTGACCCCCTGGATTGCAGCACTCCAAGCTCCTTTCTCCTCCACTATTCCTGAAGTTTGCTCAAATTCATATCCATTGAGTTGGTGATGCTATCTCGCCATATCATCCTCTGCTGCCCCCTTCTCCTCCTGCCCTCAATCTTTCCCAGCATCAGGGTCTTTTTCAATAAGTCAGCTCTTCACATCAGGTGGCCAAAGTATGGGAGCTTCAGCCTCAGCAACAGTCCTTCCAATGAATATGCAGGGTTGATTTCCTTTAGGATTGACTGGTTTGATTTCCTTGCAAAGGACTCTCAAGAGTCTTCTCCAACACCACAGTTCAAAAGCATCAATTCTTTGGTATTCAGCTTTCTTTATGGTTCAACTCTCACATCCATACATGACTACTGGAAAAACTGTAGCTTTGACTAGATGGACCTTTGTCAGCAAAGTGATGTGTCTGCTTTTTAATACACTGTCTAGGTTTGTCATAGCTTTCCTTCCAAGGAGCAAGTGTCTTTTTAATTTCATGGCAGCAGTCACCATCTGCAGTGATTTTTGGAGCCCAAGAAAATAAAATGTGTCACTGCTTCCACTTTTTCCCCTTTTATTTGCCATGAAATGATGGGACCAGGTGCCATGATCTATCCCAGGTTGGGTTCATCATAAACAGAACATTTTGACTGATGGGAAATCTTTTTTTTTTCCCCAAATCCATGGTTTTGTCAAAATACTTGAGGGTAGAGGGCAGTGGGTTGACTTTCTAAAACCCTTTTGAGGGTGCCTTTACTCTAAGGCTGCTTTTCTCATCCCCCTGCTCCCCTGCCCCTCTCCTAGCCCCCTTCCTTTTGAGTCTGTAACTTGTTCACCTTTAGTTCTTTCAAAAGCTCTTCTATTCGTGAAGTTAAAACTTTGTAAAATTTGTAAAATTTTGTAAGATTTGTAAAATTCTCATACCTAACTGTGGATCTCAGGACAGATTTCTTAGCATTTCTGCTATGATCAGAGAGATAGACAAAGAACTTCCCAGAGGAATAAAAATCCAAGCAAGACTTCATTCATTACAAGTACTCTCAAAATTGAAGCTGAACAAGGAATAAGGTCTGAGGATCTAATAAATGTCACATGGTGACTGTAGTTCATAACACTGGATGTACAGTAGAGAAAAATAAAAGTGGAATCCAGCAGATCTGCCTCTCCCTGCAACTCCTTCCATCTCTGCCCTAGTCCTCTCCCCACGGGTGGTGCCGCTGTGCTCAGTCGTGGCTGACTCTTTGCAATCCCATGGACTGCAGCCCACCAGGCTCTTTTGTTCATGGGATTTTCCAAGCAAGCATACTGAAGTGGATTGCCATTTCCTCTTCCAGGAGATCTTCCCAACCCAGGGATCAAACCCTCAGCCCCTGCATCTCCTGATTTGGCAGATGGGTTCTTTATCACTGAGCCACCCAGGAAGCTCCTTCTTCACCAGTGGGACCCCTAAAGGAGATGTACGTTGTTTTGTTTTGTTTTTTTGTCTTGAAAGGTGACACAGCTGGCGAGCTACTTTGAGCCCTTGATCTTAGCTGCAGTGGGTGTCGCCTCCAAGATTCTGGACCATCAGCAGCAGATGACGGTGCTGGACCAGACCAAGACGCTTGCAGAGTCTGCCCTGCAGATGCTGTATGCGGCCAAGGAAGGCGGAGGAAACCCCAAGGTACAACTGAGGATGCTAGGGACTCACTGAGGCCACTGAGAAGCCGTCAGAAGTTCCTCTGTATCACATCCCTCCAGGGAAGGCACCTCCACATTTTGGACGGTGGCATTTTTTTTAGCTAACCATTTTATTATCGTTACTTTATTATTATTTTTGACTGTGTCGGGCCTTCTTGCTGCGCATGGGCTTTCTCTGCTTTCGGGGAGCGAGGGCTACTCTTTGCTGCCGTGTGTGGGCTTTCCATTGTGGTGGCCTCCCCTGTTGCAGAGCACAGACTCTAGGCTCATGGGCTTCAGTAACTGCAGTGTGTGGGTCAGTACTTTAGGCTCACAGGCTCTAGAGCGCAGGCATGTGTAGGCAAGAGTCCTTGGGAAAGAAAAATATACTGTGTGGTTATTACAGGAATAAAAAACATACCAGCTGGGCACCTACTTGGTACGCAGCTTACACAAAGCAGACTTCTGTTGTTTTCCAGTAAGTGTCATTTCCATTCCTGGTAGTTAAGTTCAGAGAGTAACATGGTGCCCGGTCAGCTGTGGCATACGCTGCTGTTGCCTTGGGGACAGTAGTCTAATATGAAAATCTCCCTCACCAGTTTGCAAGTGGAACGTTTCTTCAGCCTGATGTGTCGCTCGGGTAGTGTAAGTGGCCAGAGATGGTGGCAGCATGTTCTTTTCTCTTGGGAATGATTTTGTCAGAGTGATTGTTTGACTTGTAAATCCAGCATGAACCTTAACTTTCCTCAGGTTTCTGGAACCTGGAGAGGGTGTGGAGGCTCCCCACTACACTTGTATGTTGTTCTAACAGATTTCTCCATTAAGTCATCTGGTCTGAATGTCTTCTTCTAAGCAGACTGGCTTGAGGGAACACTACAGGGATCCATATGTATTTCTTAGTGTGTTTCGTTGTATCTCTGAGATCTTCAAATGAGTCAAGTGGCATAGCAGAGAAAACTCCAGACTGAGTCACAAATAGTGTTCTCAGAGCTAATAGTTGCTGACTATGTGCTGACTCTATGTCGTTTACGACATCTTATGCCCTCATCCTATTTAATCTTCATAAAAACTCTGTGACATAGGTGGTTCCCATTGTACACATGTGGAAGCTGACTTCTCTGCTGAGTTGCCTGAGATGTCTGATGAGGTGCTTGTGGGGACAGGGCTGAGCCTGCACCCCACGGAAACACAGGTGGATTCAGCGTGGAGCAGGGCTGGGAGGGTCAAGGAAAGAGATGGGGAGGAGGGCTGATGAGTCTCAACAGAAGGAAATTACCTGGTATATAAGGGTAGCTAGAGCCACGGAAAGAAGAGGAAACAGCATCTGCAAAGGTAGAGACAGAGATATAGAAGGATTGTGATCTTCTTAGCACTTGGCCTGGGCTTCCCCAGTGGTACAGTGGTAAAGAATTCACCTGCCAGTGCAGGAGGCACAGAGACTCGGGTTCGATCCCTGGGTCTGGAAGATCCCCCGGAGAAGGAAATGGCAAACCATTCCAGTATTCTTGCCTGGAGAATCCCATGGACAAGAGATGGGCACCGTTCATGCGGCACCAAGAGTCAGACCTAACTGAGCACGTACATGGATGCTGGTGCATATAGGTCATGGAGAGTAGGGATAGAGACAGTGGGATGGGAGCGGAGTCTGGGTTGTATTGTGACTGGCTTCCTCCCCACACGGAGGAGCTTTATCGTGAGCAGCGTGGGATAACAACCCATCAATAGTCTAGAAACTCCATTCTGGAAACAGCATGGATAATGTTTTGACTTGCAGCCTCTATGTTCAGTTTTTCACTCATGCATCTGGCAACTCTTAAGAGACTAATTTCGGGGATGCTAAAAATATTGAGAGCCAGCCTTGGCCCTCAAGTTGTTATGAGTCTTCTGGCAAAATAAGTCTAGTTGCTGAAGAACAAGAATGCCCTCTTGGCTGATGGGTTAGTGATAGGTGTCCCAGAGTCAGGCCCACCCACTTTGCCCTCTCCCTGAACTGGAGGAGCCCAGGACTCACCTTCAAGACTCAGTTCTGGGTTGTCTTTTCTCCAGGGCTGTTTAAATCCTGCATCTCTACTCCTAACCTGAGGGAGTTTCGTTCTCAGAGAATAACTCAAATTAGGATGCTTCTGCATGTTTACGATATTAGCACATCTGCTGGGACTGCAGGTTCTGAGGTCTGCGTGGAAGTCCGTGTTTTGTTTTTTTGTTTTTTTTTTTGCCAAGGAAACTCATGGTTGAGCATCTGTAGTCAGCACTGTAAAAGCCTGATAATAACATCTTTTGATTGGAGGTGGTGGCTGGAGACCAGCATGGGGTAGTTTTCAGTGAAAGGCCTAAAGCACCAGGTGATGAACGTGTGATGAGTGTCAGCAACTCAGGACTCGATGTGGATCCTCTCACCAGTAGCAATTACCCGTGCTATCTGCTGACTCCACCGGCCTGTCACAGGGAGCCTGGGACACTGCACCTTGGCTTGCAGCCCCTTTCCTAAGAGGCCACATGCAGACTTAATCCCCTTGGATTAAGGGGATTGCTATTCTTTGGGCAAATATTCACTAGGTGTTACTTGCTGTGTGTTAAGTGATGTATGTATGTATGTATTAGGTGTCCTAGTCTTTGTTTGCAGAGGAAATGTGGTTAAAATATGGTTGAATGGTTTTCAGTGGCTTTGATCTAGCAAGAAAAAAAATTTAAGAGAGGCAGGCCCAGAGCCTGGTGTTAATGAGTCACGTGAGTACAAGGCACCTGGTGTATGACCTCCCCCTTATCCCACTGAGCCCTTTCTACACTCCTCCTCTACCTGCAGGGCTCTGGCCCCCACCAGCCCTCCCGCACTCAGTCCCCCGCCCCCAGCCTCCTTGAAGGGACCTTGCAGCTTCTGCCTGTGACATTCCAACAAATATCCCCTGCTGTCCATCACTGGGCAGTTCTCATTATCAGTTGTTTTTGTCTCTCTACTGAAGTTGAGGTCTGCCCCCATAGCCTTTTCTTCCATTTTCCGAACTCCTGTGATGTCCACGCCGGCTTTACTGGGCTTTGTAGTTGAAACATTGTAATAAGGAAGTAAGGCTCCCTTGGAATTCGGCTTCAGACTTGTTTCCAAAGAGGAGTGAAGTCTGATTTTTCTCCTGTGTTGTTCTGTGAGGAACAATAACAAGGAGCCCCTCCAGATTCTAAGATAACAACCGCATTGTTGAGCCTGCGGGCTCCCCTTGCCAGCTGTCCTTGGCCAGCTAAGCCTGCCTTAATTGAGAGCCTGCTGTGTCTTTCCCCGTCTGAAGCTGGTGTGCTCAGGCAGCCTGCATGTCGGGTTTGGCCTCCGCAGTGTGATCAGGATGAGGTTTGCCATTGGAGTTAGAGAAAGCGGTCCTGGGTGAGGCATGGAGTAATTGGAGCAGGCTTCAAAGACTCTGAGCTGGCCCTTTAAGTATCAGTAAAACTTTAATATGTGGAGTGAAGGAGAACAGACCTTCTAGAGAATGCTGGGTGATTCATTTCTGGGACAGCCAAGAGCAAGGATGTATTTTTGTAGGTTTTGATGCTTGGTGTGGAAAAAGTGTCCTTTATGTTTTCCAGGGGAACTGTTTTGTGATTTACTTCTGCCACTCCCCAAATTAGCTTCTGATCCCTTACTATACCTTTATGGGAAACCAGATAACTTGGCCAGCCGCTCTCTTCTCCCTCAAAATGTGTACTTGCTTTAATATAAAAGCACAGAGTTGCTGACATTTTTTGCCACCCATAGTCACTTCAGTCTGAGTGAGATTTACAGAAACGTGCAAAAAGACTGATGCTGGGAGGAATTGGGGGCAGGAGGAGAAGGGGACGACAGAGGATGAGATGGCTGGATGGCATCACCGACTCGATGGACGTGAGTCTGCGTGAACTCCGGGAGTTGGTGATGGACAGGGAGGCCTGGCATGCTGCAATTCATGGGGTCGCAAAGAGTCGGACACGACTGAGCGACTGAACTGAACTGCACCTAACATTTTACCTTTTTAATCAATGAGATCATATTTATGTGAGATTCCCTCTCTGAAGAGTTACGTATAGATGTCATTTTTCAGGCTTCCATCAAAATGAAGCAATCTGCACATTTTATGTTTTACCTTCTTGGTGCCATGAAATCCACCACTGGCCTAAATGACCAGTTCCCCTCCATCACATCCCTCAGGGAGAGACCTTTGCACTCTGACACAGTTCCCGCAGGATAGCCATCCGTGATCACATATGTCACATCTCATCAGACGTTGTATTTAAAGGACTCTTCTTGATTCCCGTGGCTTTTCAATTTTCACGTTCCTATGGCTCACATAGCCTCTTCTTGGAGTTCTTCTATTTCATTTAATCATTCAAACGAGTTATCATTTCCCGTCTCTCACTACCTTCTCATCTACCAAAGCAGTTTCTTGGGTCTTTTGGAAGGCTCCCTTCTCCCTAAGGTGGATCCAGGCAGCCACGGCCACTGCATGGTACCCGGGCAGTGTGGTTCTCTCACTACCTGGCATTAGGTCAGATTCCCCGGGTAAGACCACAGGCCCCTGCTAGACTGTCCTCGATTCAGACACTGGCCCTAAGCTCCAGGCTCTCTAGACCTCTCTTACTCTAACCAGCTGGCTACATTCAGGGGTTCTCACCACTCCTTAGGTTGGTTAATTTGCTGAAATAACTCAACTCAGGAAATTGCTCTACTTACAATCACACTTTTATTATAAAGGATGCATGTGTGTACATGGTAAATCACTTCAGTCTTGTCTGACTCTTTATGACCCCATGGATTATATAGCCCTCCAGGCTCCTCTCTCCATGGGATTCACCAGGCAAGAGTACTGGAGTGAGTTGCCATGCCCTCCTCTGGAAGAGCTTCTCTACCCGGGGATTGAGCCCACATCTCTTAAGTCTCCTGCATTGGCAGGCGGGTTCTTTTACCACAAGCACCACCTGAGAAGTCCATGATAAAAGATAACCAGCCAAAAGAAGAAACCCAGAGGGTGAGATCTGGGAGGGTCTCAAATTTGCAACTCCCGTATCCTCAGGATGTATCACCTCCCGGCTTACTGCTGTGCGTCACCCACCAGCTTCCTGTCCAGAGCTTTTTATTGGGATTTCACGGTGTAGCCTTGATGGACTGAGTTTAGTCATAAGACCAGCGATTCCATCATTCCCCCTCATTTCCCCAGAGGTGGTAGTCAGAGTGATACTGTATTGCTTAGAGTCCCAGCCAGCCGCATTCTGAATCTACCTAATGGCCCCATGAGACCTTGTTGGCATAAGCTACTGTGTGGCCACCATAATAACAAACACTTGTGTGATCACTTGGGAAATACTCAGGGGTTAAAAGTTCCTAGGAACTGAGGACAAAGATCAACCAAATGTCTTAGTTTTCAGCAGTGGGTGAGGTTCCAGGGCTGGGTTTCATCCAGTGGCCAGCTACCTGGAGTTGAAAGACACATGCAGTCTAGGCCCTGGGAGGCGAGGACTGAGGCTCCAGGGAAAAAACTGGGGAACTGGAAACACATTCATGGTCAGGTGTGGAGGCCGCAGTGGCTGAGAGAGCTGAGGCTGGGCTGACACCAGGATGTTAGGCAAGGGGGTGCCCAGCCGATTTTATGGATAGCTCCTGATCCTGAGGTCTCTTGCTTTTGCCACATGGTACCTGGTTGTTTCACTTTGTTTAAAAGCACCCTTTTTAGAGGGACAGGCTGAAACTTCCCCCTTGTAGATGGCACATTCCCTCCATTAAGGTTTATTTTTTCAGGAGTGCTGTTAAGCCTGACTGATCTAGCCATAGGTTCATTTCCCTTTTGAATGGTGGCCTAGGGTCAGCAAATGGCCAGCTGGTCAGTGGCGATTGTCCTCCACCAAGCCGATAAGCCCTAAGTGCTTAAGCTTCCATTCCAGATTGCAGCTGTCAGAGGGCTCTCATCCAATCCCCACCTTCCAGAGTGCTGTAGGGATTTCAGAAGGTGTATGGCGCTCAGTGTAATGCTTAGGACAGAAGGGTCCCCTGGAAATGTCCCTTGCAAATTAGCAGCTGTCCTCGCATTGCCGCTCTTTTGTGGTTTGATGTTTATTGTTATTCCTGGTCCCCTGTCTGTCACCTAAAATGAAGCATTGTCTATAAAATGCTCAATTACCCAGCCTAGGATACAAGAACCAAGACTTTAAAACTGAGCAAAAATCACATTGGGTCCACAGATTGGCTTTCACGTGTACAAGTACACACTAGCCCTTGGCATCTTGCCAGCATCCTTAGGAATGTTGTTGGGTTTTCTTGGTCCAGTTAAAGGAGCTGGGCATGTCATCATAGCCCCAGTGAGCCCAGTCTGTGGCTTGGGGGCAGGGGAGGGCCACGTCCTGTTCTGACTGCCCCCGCCATACACATACCACATCTCTGCCCCAAGTGTGCCACCATGCTCTTTTGAAGCCTAAAAACAAATGATTCCATTTCTTTCTTTTTTCTGTTTACCTACTTGGCTGTGCTGGGTCTTATTGCTACATGTGGGGCCTTTTAGTTGCTGCATACAGGATCTTTAGTGCTGCATGTGGGATCTAGTCCCTGACCAGGGATCAAACACAGGCCCCCTGCATGAGGAGTGCAAAATCTTAGCCAGTGGACCATCAGGGAAGTCCCAAGATGGCTCCGTTTGTTTCTAAATGAGTCTCCAGAGGAGAAATTTGCACCAATGGCCTGTGAAGGTTATGCTTATAAAAATACCTCCCAAAATAAAAATGAGTCTCTTTCAGTACCTTAAACCCACCTTCTAGAGGAAAGCAGAGCAAATGGCTTGCAAGGAGCACAGAGCCTGGCTGGAGAGATGGGGCTGAGGTTGGTTGGCAGAGAGACAGCAGAAGGGGACAGGGGTTGTGTGCCAGGCACTGTACCAGACCCTCCCCATATGGCTTTCCACTCCTCTTCACAGCGCACATGTTTTCTCACCCTTCGACCTTTGTACAGGCTGTGCCCTCTGCCTGGAAGCCTCCTCCATTCCCCCCTTCTCCTCACCCTATGAGAGACTGAATTCTTCCTACAGGGCCTAGACACATCTAAGAAGTCTCTGATGCCAAGGCTGGGTTAGGAGCCCTTCTTAGGTGCTGTCCCACTCAGCTGTTGCTAACCACCCTGAAATAAAGTGACTTAAAAGACTGCTATTTTTGTATTATCTCCGGCAGATGTACACTGGGCCCCACGAGGCAGTCCTCACCCAGTCCGTCCTGCGGCTCTAGCCATATGGCTGCTGGGGCTTGAAGGACCTAAGGCTCAGTCACTCCCAGGTCTGGCTCCTGAGCAGAAATCACCCAGACTTTGGGGGGTCTGGAACACCCCTTGCTGCTTCTACGTGGTCTCGCCAGGCATGCAGTCTGCCAGGCATACAGCCTCAAGATAGCCGACCTTCTCATATAGAGGCTGAAGACTTCAAAGGCATGCATCCTCAGAGCCAGGCAGAAGCTGTATCATTTTCCATTACCAGAAATCAGTCAGCATCACTTGTCACCCAGTTCTTTACTTTGAGGCCATTGCCTTCTGATGACTCTTTGACTCCTGCATTTCATCTCAGGGCTGTAGAAATGCAGAGGAAGGTTGATGAGCACACAACCATCCCTGGAGGGCTTCTGGGAGGAGGTGGTATTGAGGTTGGCCCTTGAAAAAAGGGCTAGGATTTAGATGGAGGGGAGGAGGGAGGAGGCAAACAGAGCCAGTCCCTGCAGGCAGAGCATGAGAGGATAGAGCTGTGAGGAAACCAGCCAGGTGGCAGCCAGAACTCTGTGCCAGGGAGATGGGGGAATTTGTCTGGAAGGGAGGTGCCTCCCAACCCCATGGAGGGCCTGAGAAATACAGAAGGTGGACACTGGTCTGGGGAAGAGTCAAAGGAACAAAGTAATCCTTGCTCCCCAAGGTTCTTTGTCATTATTACCTTCTAAAGTAATTCTGGTCGTAATGTCAGTAGTTAACATTTGTGTCCTAGCACCGTTGCCTTGAAAATGCTGTTATTGTTCAGTCGCTAAGTCGAGTTCAACTTTGTGACCCCGTGGACTGTAGCCCACCAGGCTGCTCTGTCCATGGGATTCTCCAGGCAAGAGTACTGGAGGGGATTGCCATCTCCTTCTCCAGAGGATCTTCCTGACCCAGGGATCGAACCTACGTCTTGAACCTGTATTGGCAGGTGGATTCTTTACCACTGAGCCACCTGGGAAGCCCCACCTTGAGAATAACCATCCATAATTAATACATTTCACATCTCATCAGATGTTGATTTGAAAGGACTCTTCTTGGTTCCCATGACTTTTCAATGCCACAGGCTGAGCCAGTTCATGTGGCTCATGTAGCCTCTTCCTAGAACTCTTCTCTTTTATTTAATCATGCAGAGGAGTTATCACTTGCCATCTCTTATTGGCTTCCTTACCTTCTCATCTACCAAAGTAAAGATGCAGTTTCTTGGTCCTTTTCAAGGGTTCATCTTCCTCCGAGGAGCATCAGGGCAGCTGTGACCACTGTGTGGAGGCATCCAGTACCTGGTGCAATAGAATTCTGACACCAGTTGCCCAGCATTAGGTCAGATTTCCCGGATAAGGGCACAGTCCCCTACTAGACTGCTCTTATTATAAATGATAAGATGCCTGCGACCATATCACCTCATTAGACTTTCACTGCATAGCATGGTTATAATCATTCCCATTTTGCTTAGGAAGCCTCACCCCAGACCACTTAGCTAGTTAGCAGTGGAGACAAAATTCAGCCCCAGTATTTTTTCTGCCCTCAGGACCTTAGCTCTTTCCCCCTTCATCTTGCTATCACTTGAGGTGTTTTTTAAGGAGGCTGGCACCACCATTCTTTCAGCCTCTCATTCACTCACTCACCAGCGCCTGCTCTGGACTGCATACGTGTTGTTAAAGCTTCTCTGAGGACTGTCTAGGGGAACTCATGAGCACTCCAGCTTTGCCTGCAGAGTGTCTATCCCAGGATTTGTGACATAGTTTCAAAGCCCATGTAGCCTTCTGCAGGTTTCTCTCTCCTTTCTGTACTTATATTTCCATAATCCAGTCATGTTTGTAGAAATGGAATTCTAGTATGTAGGGTAACTTTGAATAGAAGTGTGTTGGTTGTGGACACATTTTTTATTTATATCATTTTTCTTTTCCTATTAAATCTGTCAATTTGTTTTTTAGGGAATCTGTGACATTCTTTTTCTACCACCCTAAACATAGTAACATAAAATTAGTCGTAGGACGCTGGTTGAAATTGCAGGGGTTTTTTCCATTTTGATTCCAAAAAGAGATTTTTTTCTATTTGTCCTTCTGCTTTTTATTTATCTGCAAAGAAATGTATACAAATATAATAAAAGGAGAGGAAAAAATAGAGAATACATCTTTGTGTTACATAGTGAGAATGTAGTTTTATATTCTGCTTTTTAAGTTTATCTTTTTTAAAAAGTGAAGTGATGAGAGATTGAGCCCCGTTGTGTTCTGCTTATGGAAACAGCTTAATTGTCCTCTTCTTCCGACCCCTCCTTCTCAGGCCCAGCACACCCACGATGCCATCACGGAGGCCGCCCAGCTCATGAAAGAGGCCGTGGATGACATCATGGAGACGCTGAATGAAGCTGCCAGTGAAGTGGGGTTGGTAGGAGGTATGGTGGATGCCATTGCAGAAGCCGTGAGCAAGGTGGGTCTGGGCTCCCAGACGCCCTCCTGCACTCCTTAACTCCATTTCCTCCAAGATATCCCTTGAACTTGGTCCCAGAGGTTTTTCTCTAAGGAGCTGGCAGTCCAGGCTGACACCACCAAGCCTCCTCTTTTCTTGAGGGGTCTGCTTAATGTGTAAATATTCTATCAAACGTCCAGTATACTCTTCATTCTTTATTACTCATTCATTACTTTTGTAAGCCTTCCTTCCACATTTACACAGGGGGAAAATGGAGAAGGCATCCTTGGTCCCCTCACTTGTAAGATGGAAGTAATTATTTACCTTCCCTGTCCACCTCGTAGAGTTGTTGTGGGGAGCAAACTCTAAAATGAAGTAATGAAGCGATTCCCAAGTGCTGGTCTTCAAAATGACTCCTTTGGAATCCCTGGGAGCATTTTAGAATGTACATCCCTCGACTCTATCCCAGCCCTAATCCCTTGGAATCTCTGTGCGGTGGTGGATCCTAGTGTTTTTTTTAATTTAATTTAATCTATTTTACTTTATTTATTTTTAACATGGATCCTAGTATTTAAAAAAATCTCCCCATGGTTCTGGCATCTAACCCGCTGCAGAGACCACTGAAATGGTAAGTGTAAAACCCTCAGAGAACAGCAGACAGAGATGTCAGAGGTATCATTTCTTCTCCAGTGCCCCTTCAATTGAGTTGGGTCAATAGGAAAGGATGACTGGACAGTACCTCATGCTCTTTCCCCAAGGAATCCTTCCCTAGTCGTGTCAGTTACTCATTAGAATGAACACCGCTTCATCAGCACCTAATTGCCATTCTCTGATAGCATAGCCCAGAACTGTAGACTTCATCTGTGTTTTGGAATGTCCATTGTCATTGGTGAATACATTAATGTGGTTTTTCAGGATAATAGGTGGTCTTTAATTGCTAATTTAGAGAAGATTGGTTGGTATGTATTTCTGTAAAGAGATGATAGCCTGAAACTGTCATTAGGATAATTCCCATTAAACATTATGCAGACATTATCAGACTGATAACATCCCAAGCTGGGCTGGGATGCTGGGATCCCTAAGAGACCCCAAGCTTGCCTTGTCAAAGCACTCCAGTAGTTTCTGCATGGGCTTCTCATGCTTCGGCTTTGGATAGTTTGGCAGAAAATGAATGGAATTCTCCTCTTCCTCAAGGCCCTTAGTTAAGTCTTAGGGGGCTTGTTTGATTTTTAGAAAATCGGAACAACAGAACTTTGAAATTAAGCCCTGTATCTACCAAAGATATTAAATAATGCAACTCAAGGTATAAATTAGAAAGTCAAATGATAATCTTTTCCATCTTAGGAGGTGCTTTTCACCATCACTTTTATTACAGGGAAGAGTTGCATAAATTCCTGGAAGAGGGAAATCTTTTTTGATAGCCTTTGATCCTTGCATATTGGAATAGCTCTTCAAGAAGGAAAGTGGCTCTTGTACTGTCTGATTTCAGGGGTGTTACAGCTCTGCTCTCAGCCTAGGACACACTGGATTCTTTTGGAAGTACTGGGGAATAGGCCTGGTGTCACCTAAGGGCAATAATAGGAACTGCTAGTAACATGAGCCCCCAAGGCTATAAGCAGAGGGTTTTTTTCCCCCTCAGTTCTGCAAAGTATATGCAGTAAGTCCCCTATATATGAATGAACCTTCAAGTTGCAAACATGCGTCTGGTTCCAGCAAGGAACCAGAACCTGTACCATCAGCGTCAGGTATGAGTGAAATTGCAGCTTGCCCTCCATCTCTTACTGCTGACAATCCTCCAGCTCTACCATCTCCTACCTCCTCTGTCTCCTCCAGTAGTAACTCTTCTTGCCTGTTCACTCAATGCCCGCCCTGGTATGCCAGCTGTTGTAAAGTACTACTGTATTTTTCTAGGTGCTGTACTGTAAGATTTAAAATGTTTATTTTTTGTTTGTATGTATTATTTGTGTAAAAAGTATTATAAACCTATTACAGTGTACAGTGCTATATAGTTGATTGTGTTAGTCGGTTACCAAGGCTAACTTTGTTGGAGTTAAAACAAACTGGACTTACAAACACGCTCTTGGAATAGATTTCCTTCATATGTAGGGGACTTACTATGATTGGGATTTCACTGATGCTCCTGAACTCCTATCTACCCTGACCTTACATCCCAGGTACCACATAGTGTCTCTTTCCTTTGCTAACCCCACCCGGGCCTGCTTATCACTGGGAACTCTGTATTAAGTGATATCTCAGGTCTTTTGATCACCTAAGCAGCAACACATTATATAAATATATAAATATGTCATTTTCTGAGCTTGGGTTATTTGGTTAAAACACTGACATACTATTAGACTCATTGTCTGAAGTTCCAAAGGGCAGAAAAAATCCAAGTGTACACAAAGTTAATTCTAACTTGGGTACAATTCTTGACACTTTTAGAACCTCTGCTCTGGAGGATCTCTTTGAGACTTTTCTCTCTGTATATAAGCTCCAGAAGGTTTGGGAGTTAATAGGTTACCATGAAGTAATAAGCTTTCTGGGTAACCTTGGGCAAATTACTCAAGTTTTCTAAACCTTGTTTTCCTCCGTTCAGTGAGCTTAGTCTCAATCTTTGGGATTTTACGGTCAAGTCACTTTTCTTTGTTTGCTTTGGTGTTTGGGGGATTTTTTTTTTTTTTTTAACCCTTGGTATCTACATCAGTAATATTCCATAAAATAAAGGACATGTTAACACCAAAAAAAAAAAAAAAAAAATAGAAAGGCTATTATTTCAGAATGATGGAGAGTTCTTTCAACTAAATGAATTTTAAATCCTATTTTTTAAAATAGTCACTTCTTTGTTCTTACTGCTCTCATTGTCTTCACACTGGGAAAAGGTTCATCGTGGCAGCCCGTGGACACTGTGTTCTAAGCTGCTGTCTAGCTCTAACATCCTGGCGTGTTTGCAGTTACATCACATCTCATATGGAGGTTCCCAGCACATGGCCTGACCCTTACGAGATGCCCAGTTAATTTATACTGAGTGTGTGAGTCCACACCTCAATCCTCATTTGACCAGTGAGGCCCCCTATCTCCTGATAAAGAAACATTAAAAAAATCTATCCTGGAGTTTGTGTTGTTGGTTTAGTAGAGATTACATCCAGTTTATGCAAGCACTTTATACTAGGCTACAGTGACACATTCATTCAACTCACACTGTAGAAGGGATCTGCTCACGATATGTAGCTCCCATTGAAGACTCCATCTAACCTTTTCCTAATTGCTCTGTGATCCCTAGTGTGTTCCCAGACTGTCTAGCAGAGAGCTGCCAGGGAGATCTTCTCGGATAGATCATTGCCTACTGCAGATCCCACCATTTTCTTCGTGATTGCAAAGTTCTGCATTAAATAGGTCCAGCCTGATTCCCACCCCCTCTACAGCCCTCTCCCATTCACTACTCTCACTCTTCCTGTGTCCATTTCTGTTCACCTTGTCTCCTCACCTAGAATATTGTTTGGCAACCAGTGGTGACAGTCGTGATGGTGGTGGTGGTGAGGATGGGTTGCCTTCCTCATAACCATGGACTTTATCACCATCATCTTCATTATCATGCTTAATCCTTTCCACTCCATTCATGTAGATGGGATATCGTCTCAGTTGATCTTTATTGCAGCCTTATGATAAGCTTTGAAATTTCCAATGAAAGACCGGAGAACCAGTTTAAATACCCAGCTTGAGGCCCATTCACAAGTCTTGGAGCCAGATTTCAAATCAAGTCTTCTGAGCCAGTAAAATCTCCAGCCCTTCAAGGGACAGACCCCCGACCCACTTCTCTACCCCTTCCCCTCCACACTGATCTCTCAATTCTTGTGGCGCTAGAGTCAGATAAACAAGTTCTTCCTATGTTTCCACCTCCTTCTCTTCCCCAAGGTAGATCAGAAGGGAAGGTTCTAGGGTATAGACATCTTTGGGCTACACCGTTCCTAGGAAAGCCCTTTGTGATGGAGGGTCTGTGTCCTCTCCCAGCTCTTTGTTCTCCATTTTGACTTTTCTGCGTGTGTCCGACTCACACCCACTCCCCGTGTGCCTGAGTGCTGATCCCGCCCCTTGAGACTCCTTCCCCACCTTTTGTGTATGGCAAATTCCTTACCTGGTAAGACTTGACTGGAGCACCATTCCTCCAGACAGCCCTGCCACTCTCCTCCAACAAATGGGGAGCCTCTCCTTGTCTGTGTGCCCCGAGTGACTTGTGTGCACCTCTATCACAGAAGCTGGGGGATTCTGCTGACTCTGGACCAAAAAACTCTGCAGGCCTCTCTCCATTTTTTCCATGTTACTGATTCTGAAAAATGAAGCTCACGTTAAACAGGCCTCTGATGACCCATGGGCTCTTTTCCTCTCCCCTGTAGCTGGATGAAGGTACTCCTCCAGAACCGAAGGGGACGTTTGTCGACTATCAGACGACTGTGGTTAAATACTCCAAAGCTATCGCGGTAACAGCTCAGGAAATGGTAAGAGGGAAACGGGCTGCTCCGCCACTGCTGGTTGCCCTGTTGCCCGCCGCACCGCTGGATCGTCAGATCTGGGCTCTGTGGTGGGGAGAGCAGTCCTCTGCGCTTCTGGCTCCTCCCGGGCCGCATTTGTCCCAGTCTGTGGTCTTGCTGGCTGCCTGTGGTCTAGAAGCCCCAGGCCACTGGACACAGGCCACAGTGGATACGCTTCTCGTGAAAAAGCTCCAGATTAAAATGACTGAGAGTTGGGCATGAGGACAGGGGAGCAAAGAAAAGGGAGAAAATGAGGAAACGAGAAGGAAGTTGCGAGTTACAGAGAAAGAACAAAATCTTGTTTATCTCACAGAAAACTTGAGATGTTTTCAACAATTCAAGTTACAGTACAAGAGAAGGCATTTGGAGACAAAACTGAGATTGTCTGGTGGAATCAAATTTTAATGTTTGGACAGTGCTTATAATGAATAGTACAATATTGACAGTCTTTCAGGCAAAATGAAGCACTGTGGTTATATGAAAAATTTTTTCTCCTGGCAACAGAAGGCGTGTAACTTTTGGAGGTGGCTTTTTTGTTTTGTTTTGTTTTGTTTCTAAAATGTAATGTATTCAGAATTGTATTATGTGGATATGTAGCTATAAATGGCATTGAGATCCGGTGGATACTATCTTGATAGGTTAAAAAGTTGTACAAGGAAAGAAAAGTATTGTCCTCAAAGCATTAATATGAGGACCTAGTAAAAAAGTTCTTAACTTCTAAAGGCTCAGATGTCACAGGATAAAATTAAGAGATGGCCTCTTAGATGCTGCCACCTAAGCCTTAGTTGCAGGACCAGACTGGGCCACCGCATGGTCCCTGCCCCGTCAGGCCAGGCGCCTCTCTGGATGGTTTTGTCATGTAGTCATGTGTCCACTAGAGGTTGAGCTTGGACCACAGAGCCTCCCCTGGCGGCAGCTGTTCATTCTTAGAAACTCTGCGGTTGTGCCAGGCTCGATGTTGTTGAAAAGGACTTGGACTGCCAAGGAAGGAACAGTGCCCATCTCGGCGACGGGGAGAAGGCCGGAGTCGGCCCTGAGCTGGCCCTGCTCAGGAGCGCTTGGGGGTATCATGGCTCAAATCTGGCAGCCCAGCAGCGCTGACTTCTCTGAGCAGGGAGCACAGCGCAGAAGGAGTGAAAATATCTTCAGTGGCCTCAGGAGTTTCTGGAAGAAAGTTTCTCAGCCCTCCCGTCTTGACCTTCAGTATCCACACACCTAAGGAGCCCAGTATTACTGCTCCTGGGTGGGCTGGCTGGAGCCTTGAGGAGTGAAGAGCCCTGGGGGGTGAGAGCCCCCCACAACACCCACGGCCCCCAGGGTCATTGTGCTCCTCACGGCAGGGTCACGTGGAGCAGCTCTGGGCACAGCCTTGTTCTCTCGGCATGCAGTGTGTATTTCCTGCAACCCCACACCTCCACCCGAAAGCCTATGACATTTTCTGGTAAACATGCCTTAGATGGGCCCACGTTCCTGTCCAGCTTGAGTGGTTGTGTAGTCATTTAACAGATATTTTTTTCAAGTCCTTTAAAATCAAGGACTTCAAATGCTGCAAAGAGTGAGGAAGCATTGTCACTCAGAGTGAGAGAACAGGGTGGGCGGAGGGAGGAGGCCTTGGATCCAACAGGGACATGGACACCTATGTCGGTGGCAGCTTACAACTGCCCTTGTGAGACCGAAGAGGCATTTTTGTCAGAGGGCCAAAAAAAAAAAAACTAGAAGCAAGCACGTTAGCTCGGTAGAGTACACTGAGGTGAGTTTTTCTGTGAAGCGGAAGAAAACTATAGAACATCTTCAGAGTAAAAAAGGCAGAACTTGACCATTGAGGCTACAGTATTCTCCTCATTGAATTTATGACTGAAACGTCATTATTCTTCAGAGCAGTGTTATTACAAAGCTGTATTCTGTGAGTTCCTTCCACCAAAACGTTAGACTTACCGTCACCGCAGGCACGGTTTCCTGACGATCCTGTCCTCGTGCCCTCTCTCGGTGGCATGGCACCTGCTCCTGGGTCCGCAGAGACCAGACTAGCCTGGGAGCAGCACACGACCGGGGGTGCGCCCTGCCCAGGGCTGGGCTCCCTTGTGGCTTCTCGGGGGGCTCCCCTGGTGACCCCGCAGGGCAGGGCTGGTGGAGGCTGCTGCTCTCAGCTCCCAGAGAGCGGACCCCTTGGCCCGGCCTCCACGCTGCACAGCCTGCACCCGAGCATGTCGCCTTGGCCAGCCGGGACCCGCTGGCCTGTAGTGTGGGCTGCAGCATGGGCTTTGCTTAACTGGGCTCTCCAGCGTCCAGCCCCCACACGCGAGCCACCAGCTTAAAAGTGAATGAGACCCTTTGGCTCCCAGTGGTATTAACACGTGGTTCTCATGCTTTTCTCTGTGTGTCTGTGTGTGTTTGTGTCTTGCTTGTTTTCTTTTTCCAGATGACTAAGTCGGTTACTAACCCGGAGGAGTTGGGAGGACTGGCTTCACAAATGACCAGTGACTATGGGCACCTGGCTCTCCAGGGCCAGCTGGCAGCAGCCACGGCGGAACCAGAGGAGGTCTGCCACCTTAAGTCCCTGTGTTTAGACGCAAACCCACACTAGTGCCCGCTCCCCCGGCCGGGCGACAGTGGGGGTGGGAAGGGCGGGCGGTCTCCATAGCTCAGCTCCACTCCAGAACACCCCACCCCGATAGCCGTGGCCAGGCACAGTTCCCTCTCCTCTGCTGCCAACCCCGCAGGTTCACACCCAGTAGCCCCGCCTGTATTCCAGGCTCGCTGCGCTTCCTCAGGCTGCCGGCTTCAGACAGAAGGGCTCTGTTGGCAGTTTTCTGCCACATCTCCTGTCCCCCAGCCCAGCCCAAGAGCAGGGCGCACATGGCCATTCTCCTCGTACTTCCTGTGCTTGCTTAGCAACCCACTTGATTATTTGTATATTTTCCAAAGGCTCACAGAAGTATTAGACAAGCCAAGTATGGGATCTACCCGCCCCTCCCTTGAAAAAAACCTGTGTAGCCAGCCTGCTTTTGTGAAACAAAGTCTTGCCCAAATATTGTTGGTAACTTTTGAAGAATTGGTCCAGATCCCTGTCCTTCCCTCCCTGTCTTCCCCAAGCCACTTTCCTTAACGGCCAACACAGACTCACCCTGGAACACCCATACCCATAGGAGGCTTAAAGTGGCAAAAGATTGACTCCAGAGGCCACTCTCTGAGAGGTCCCATATCTCATACCTCTGAGAAATCAAATGGTCCATTGACCAGCACACAGGGTGGGTGGAACTCTGGGGCCCCTGATTACACCCGAATCAGTGTTAAACACATGGAAGGGGCCTGACCCAGTGCACGGCCCCCTAGAGAAAGACAGACCAGCTTGCAGTAAAGAATAGCGGAGTGAATTTCAGGGACCAGGGAAAACAAGGTAACGATATCCGTGGGATTCTGAGATGTACCAGGCTGTCAAGGCAGAAGGTTGTGGCTGGTCGTCCCTTCTCCTTTCAAGGACAGACAGTGTCCCCAAGTTACTGTTTCTCCTGGGAGTCAGGTCTAAGCATGTCTTCACCAAGACTCCCAGCGACACTACCCAAGTGAAGACCCAGAACCAAATCACTTTCTAACGTATGTTGTAACAATGCATGTAAATGGGAGTACCACATATATATGTACTTGCATACATATATATCCAGCATGGGATGACTTTAGTTTCTAACAGTGCCTGCGTTTTGAGATGTTAGGATGACTGATTGAGGTTTTAGGCTGCAGCATGAATAATTCTATTTGCCATGAGTCTGTCAAGTCACTATCAGGAAAGAAAAATGATCAGAGACCCACATAAGATTCCGTTGATTTCTTTACACAGGCCCATCATTTAAAAAACAAAAAACAGAACCCCCCCCCTTTAGTAAGAGCAATTGGACTCATAATTCATTTGATTAACATGCAATTTTGAATTTCATAAACAAGCATAAGGGAACAGTAAGGGAAAGCTTGGTTGATCAAAAGGAAGAAGTGTTTGGCTTTTCGAGAGGATTGAAGACTAAAAGAGACTATGATTGTCGGGGGAGGTTTGGTTTGGATCTCTTGTCTCTAGAAATCTTTCAAGATGGAATTTCCATGATTTTTCCTTGGTTAGTTTCAGTTCAGTTCAGTCGCTCAGTCGTGTCCGACTCTTTGTGACCCCATGAATTGCAGCACGCCAGGCCNGAGGATTGAAGACTAAAAGAGACTATGATTGTCGGGGGAGGTTTGGTTTGGATCTCTTGTCTCTAGAAATCTTTCAAGATGGAATTTCCATGATTTTTCCTTGGTTAGTTTCAGTTCAGTTCAGTCGCTCAGTCGTGTCCGACTCTTTGTGACCCCATGAATTGCAGCACGCCAGGCCTCCCTGTCCATCACCAACTCCCAGAGTTTCAGTGCTGGCCTAAACAGCATTGCTGAGTGAAGACCTCGTGATCTATAGAACGCTTTCACATCTGAGTTCTTATGAGCTAGCAACCCCACCCTGTGTATGAAGCAAACAGTTTTCTAATTCGAGCCCAGACCACTGAAACAAAATAGGCCAGGAAAAAAAATTGCATTGCTAAAAGCAAAGCAGCAAGTTCCTTTACATCCTGGCCCTGCCTTTGCGGCAGCTGACGTTTCCATTAAGGTTTCCCCTGTTCACCGTTACATCTTGAGATGTGTTTTACATTCCAGACACACGAGCAGTGTGACCTGGAGCACAGAGGGGCAGAGAGAATATAAAATTACCGGTGGCTTGCTAAAGGAAAATTCTTTGTGTGCATTTGCCAGACAGATATTTGGGGGGAAACTGAGAAGGCTAGGAGATCCCTGAAGCAATGTAGTTTTTTTTCCCCAAGACTGTGGAATTATGTGTATACCCAAGAGAGCCCCACATCACAGCATGTGAAAATATTTATATCCAGGGCAAGTAAGAAGCTGCCCCCTTCACTGCGGGCCTGCAGTCTGCTCTGCCGAGTCAGCATTTCGGGCTTTTCCAGAATGTGACAATGACAGGAAAAGTCCTGGCTCTGCCCTCTGAACATCAAGCCGGAGCTTTGTATCTGCTAGTTTTTCCATGGAAAATTCAAAACTTTTGCTAACATCACTGCAATCACTTCTCCAAAAAAGTTAAAACCCTCTGGCAGCTTGGCATTTTATGATATGCTTCCTCTTTTTAAAGGGACTTCCCTTTAAAAAGCTCAGATGGTAAAGAATCTGCCTGCAATGCAAGAGACCCAGGGGAAGATTCTCTGGAGAAGGGAATGGCAATCCAGTATTCTTGCCTGGGGAATCCCACGGACAGAGGAGCCTGGTGGGCTGCAGTCCATGAGGGTGCAGAGAGGCACAACTGAGCAGCTAACACTTCACAGCTACTACACTTCCTCTTTTTAAAAAAAGAAGGAGAAAGATACAAGTCCCGTGAGCCAGTGGCTTCTGAGTGTAAATACTGGGGAAAGGTTTAGTGGTGATGGTGCCATGTCTGAGAGCACGCTGCTGTAACCACTCGTAACACTGGGTGTCTTAAAAGCTGGCAGGAACATTTGTCAAGAGCCCGTGGTGAGAACCACAGCTCTCTCCCCGAGATGGGATGGGCGTCCACTGTAGACGTCCCTAAAACTTTCCACTCCAAGGCACACGTTCTGTAGGTGGGAAAGCAATGCCCTGCACACGCTGGTTTTCCCTGCCATGTTTTCTGCCTCAGGAGAAACTGTACTTTGTCAGATAACATCCATTACTGCCTTTCCAACTTCCACAAGCTCTCCCAGGCAAATTATACTTGACCTGGTTTCCGATGTAATTGATCTTGAAGCCTGAGAAAAATCTGTACATTTTGTTTAGTTTGAGGCAGTAAAAGATGATGGATCAGTATTTCTTAGGCTCCCTCCAACTGAAATGAGAGCCAGAACTTCATGAAAGCCAGGCTTCTAATTTCCCGCAAGGCACAAAACCAGGAGACGATCTTCTCCATTTTACTTTTATTTGGGCAGGATGGGGGAATTGAGGGTTTTTCTTGAGGTTTAAATATTGCTTGACTCAAGTTGCCAATTTCAAACTCCAAGTTTTATGTCTTGGAGCAACATTCCTTTATAATAAACATTGGCAGTGAGTTGGATCACTGTGGGGGTGGGAGGTGGAAGGGTTTAGTCTTGTTTGCTGAGAAGTTTAGTGTTGCTTTGAGAAGCTTAGCATTTTTAAAGCCCTTATCTGCAACAGCCTTTCAAAATGCATTCCCTTTCAGGATGTTCCTCCAGCAGTACAAAACGTCCCGTGAAATTGCAGTAGCATTGAGTGTGTTGATTCTGGTGTCCACTAACCCATGTGCCCGTGGAGACAGATAGGAATATGCGAGCCGTTTATCCAATCCGTGTGGCGGAGATCCTGTGATGGGCTCTAGCCCATCTTCCCTCAACTGCAGTGTGTAAGGCGAGAATCATTCGCCCTTCCCACTTCATAGATAAGCAAACCAAGGAGACTCGGGGAACGCTGAGAAATGCCCAGGACCATGCAGCTGCAAGAGTTAGTGTTAAACCCACCCTCCTTTTAAAATTTGACTTGCTTATGGCTACACGGGGTCTTCATTGCTGCACGCAGGCTTTCTCTGATTGCAGTGAGGGGCCACTCCGTAGGTGCAATGAGCAGCCTTCTCCTTTCTCTGCCTTCTCCTGTTGAGAAAAGGGCTCTAGGTGCACGATCTTAGTTGCCCGGCAGCATGTGGAATCTTCCCGGAGCAGGGATCGAAGCCGTGTCCTCGACACTGGCAGGTGGATTCTTAACCACTGAGCCACCAGGGAACTCTGAAGCCCCGTTTTTAAATAACTTTTTGGAGTAAGTGAATGTTTCAAGTATAATAAGAAGGTAACAAGTTATTGTGTAGATAGAAAAGTCAGGATTCGAACCCAGGTTTATTGGGGATCACAGTTTGTGCTCTTTGCCCTGCGCCAGGCTATAGAAGATAGTCATGTGATCTAGCGTAGACCCAGACTCCAGGACCAAGCCCAGGGTTGACTAAGGACTCCAAAGCTTTCCTGTTGTTGAGTACATTTGGTCTCATCCCTTTGCTTTCTGTTGCTGCGCTTCCTTTGGCTTCCTAAGTGAAATTTCCCACTGGTGACCACTGTGCCAGCTCCATAGTTGTATTTAGAGGGTTGCTTGCTACAAACGTGATGTCGTCTCCAGGAAGGAGGCTGAACGGCAGGACGTTGCGGGTGTTTTTATAGCACAGCCTTCTGAGGGCACTAAGAGAACATGAGTGGGTCGTGGTGGCAGAGGTTGAGGAGCTGTCTTCCCACCATTTATCATGTCGGCCCGTAGATTTCAGGTTTGGAATGGCTCAGGAGTGCGTGCCTCCTCCCTCCCACCCCCACGTGACTGGGGAGTGATTTCAGTGGCCTGCGGTTGTCCCAGGGCCCTGTCATTCTGCAAACAGAAAGCCCAGGCTCGGCTCTGTGCAGGGAGCAGGAGAGGTGCCTGGAGAAGGCTCTTCTGGAAACCAGGTCTTTTCTGGCACAGTAGCCTCATACCACATTCTCTAGAACCCCCACGCAGCTGGTGCTCTGGAATTCCGCACATGTTTGACTCGAGTTTCCCTTTTTAAACATACACTGCCCCCCCCACCATGCCCTGGGGCATAGGTGGTTTTGTGTTGGCCTCTGGCTGTCACGGCATCTGCTCTGTCTGGGGTGGCCAGGGATCTGTAAGAAAATGCTCACCTTTTGCTTTATGCACAGGCCAGTATCCTCCACACCATGCAACCAGGGCAAAATACAGAAACAAGTGGGTGGCCAAGGCTGTAACTGGACTTTATAATCCCACCTTTGGATCACTTAGCCTCAACTGTTGACTTTTTGAGCCAAGAATATAAATTTTAACTCCAAAGAAAGAGTATAGTAATAACAAGTTCCTTAAGTTTTAGATGTTGAGTTTCCATGAGTGATTATATTGGGGAGTGGGAAAGGGTTCTGCTGCTAAGGGGGAAAAAAAAAAAAAAATCAAATTAGAAAAACAGTGATCTAATGAACAGTGCACCGTGCTTGGGATGAAAGACTTAGATTGTCATTTGGCTTTGTGAGGGATTGGCTGTGTGATCTTGGGCTAATCACAGCACTTCTCTGGGCCTCAGTCTCCTCATCTGTAAAATGGGAAGACTGAACTCATAAGGTCTTTTTTTATTGTGAAAGTCTGTGATTGTTTCTTTCTCCATCCCCCCACTTGACTTCCCTGTTCGTGTCTTGCCCTTGAAGACCTGTGCTCATCCTTGACAGCAGAGCTCTTACCTTTGGGTTCGCTCTCTTTTCTTTTTAATTTTAAGTCGTATGTATTTATTTATTTTTGGCTGTGCTGGGTCTTTGCTACACACAGGCTTTCTCTTGTGGTGATGCACTGGCTGCTCTTGTTGCAGAGCATGGGCTCTAGGGCTCAGCAGTTGTGGCGCACAGGTTTAGTTGCTCCTTGGCAGGTGGAATCTTCCTGGACCAAGGACTGAACCTGTGTCCCCTGCATTGGCAGGCAGATTTTTAACCACTGGGCCACCAGGGAAGTCCCTTGCTCTGACTCTTGGGAACTTAGGGTTACACCACATGGGTCTGAAAAGCCTCTAGAGCCAGACTGAGAATAGTCTTTACTGGGGCATCCCCCTGCTTCAGCTTGACCTTATGTTTAAACCAGCAGACATGCCCAGCAAAGAGATGCACTTAAATGGCATTGCCACTGTGTGGGCTGAATTCAAGCCTCTCTCGTTCTCAATGGTGACCTTAATGCTACTAGTCCAGATGTGTTTTCAGAGCTGTCTGATTGCATGATCCTGGCCTGAGACTCGTGTCTCATTCCATGTGGAGACGGTCAGCAAGAAGCCCTGCCTAATTACAGAGCTTTTGTAGCACCTGCTCACGTGTGATTAAAAGACACCCCAAAGAGCAGAAGCTCACTTCCTAGGCAGGAGAATGCACTACAAATGGATTTAAACATATTCTGGGCCTCGGAGGGTTAAGGGAGTAACATTTTCCCCTGAAAGCATTATGTCTGTCTATAACAGAGTGAGCAGTTGCAGCCTCCTCACTCCCCAGAATCGCCCTTTCTTAAACTCTGACACGTGGGATGATGTTGGAAGACTGCATCCAGGTAGCTCAAATTCCCAGGTATGTGAGTTCCCAGGTTTTACTCATAAAACCTGGACTCTCTGAGTAACTCTTCTTGAGAGATGCTGGAAGGATAAGCACGCAGCTTCTGATTATTGTGGATTTTTGAAAATAACACTTAGCTTAGGGGTATTTTGTTCTGGGTTCATTTGCTTACCTGGGCTGTATTGATCAGACCAAAATGAAAATTGTTGTGAAACGAAGCCAGAAGAATGCAAGCTTTGGGAGATCGTTTGCTGTCGTTCAGTCGCTAAGTTTTGTGCAGCTCTTGCGATCCCATGGACTGTAGCACACCAGGCTCCTCTNGGGTTCATTTGCTTACCTGGGCTGTATTGATCAGACCAAAATGAAAATTGTTGTGAAACGAAGCCAGAAGAATGCAAGCTTTGGGAGATCGTTTGCTGTCGTTCAGTCGCTAAGTTTTGTGCAGCTCTTGCGATCCCATGGACTGTAGCACACCAGGCTCCTCTCTCCTCCTCTATCTCCCAAAGTTTGTTCAGATTCGTGTCCACCGAGGCAGTGATGCTATCTAACCATCTCATCCTCTGTCACTCCCTTCTCCTTTGCCTTCAGTCTTTCCCAGTATCAGGGTCTTGTCCAATGAGTTGGCTGTTTGCATCAGGTGGCCAAAGTATTGGAGTTTCAGCTTCAGCATCAGTCCTTCCAGTGAATATTTAGGGTTGATTTTTAAGATTGACTGGTTTGGTCTCCCTGCTGTCCAAGGGACTCTCGAAGAGTATTCTCCAGCCCTGCATTTCGAAAGCATCAATCCTTTGGCATTCAGCCTTCTTTAGGGCCCAGCTCTCCCATCCGTACATGACTACTAGAAANATTGACTGGTTTGGTCTCCCTGCTGTCCAAGGGACTCTCGAAGAGTATTCTCCAGCCCTGCATTTCGAAAGCATCAATCCTTTGGCATTCAGCCTTCTTTAGGGCCCAGCTCTCCCATCCGTACATGACTACTAGAAAAACCATAGTTGGGAAATGAAGGTGGAATTTATTACACCACAGAGAGACCGCTGGCGCCTTATCCATAGTGGAGCTTATCTGGCTTTTCTTAAGCAAATTACCATTTCTGATCACACAACGTAGAGGTCATAAAAAGCATGCATGCCTGCTAGGCCAGCAGCTCTAAAAGTGTAACTTTTTACGGAAACCTCAACCTAGCTTGCTGGAAAGGAAGCCTGGGCCCAGCGTGGCTGCGGTCGCTCCATGGTACAGCTGAGGAAAAAAGGCGTTCTGGTTGGTAAACATAGCAATTTTGTAAGAATCTGAACCCTTTAAAATATGCTTTATACTAAAGCTGTATATTCTGAACTTCTAATTACCCTCTCCAGGCTTTTGTGAGGAATCAATGAAATTAAATGCCTTGCCTACTTCAAAGAGGCCCTGACACACAGGAAGGGCTCAATAAACATGGGTTGANGAACCCTTTAAAATATGCTTTATACTAAAGCTGTATGTTCTGAACTTCTAATTACCCTCTCCAGGCTTTTGTGAGGAATCAATGAAATTAAATGCCTTGCCTACTTCAAAGAGGCCCTGACACACAGGAAGGGCTCAATAAACATGGGTTGAATGAATAATCCCACAGAGTTCATCTAATTAACGTTCTTACCTAGTGGCTCAGGATACAGATAAGCAATGTGGCAGAAAAGGTAACAAATAATACCAAGCTTGCTTACTGGGGACTGTGGGCATTTTACAGTCTCTAAAAAGGGAAGCAAACCCAACCAAATTCCATAGTTCACCAAACACAGGCTCCTAATAGCAGTGGAATTTTCCTAGCCAGGCTCCCCTAGGACATAGGAGAAATTTTCCACGCAGGGAAGACCTCGACAGCAGGGCCATCATACTTTGCCTCCCCACCCCGGACTTGCCTCCACAGATCGGCTTCCAGATTCGCACTCGGGTACAGGACCTGGGCCACGGCTGCATCTTCCTGGTGCAGAAGGCGGGGGCCCTCCAGGTGTGCCCCACGGACAGCTACACCAAGAGGGAGCTGATCGAGTGTGCCCGCGCAGTCACAGAGAAGGTAAGGAGCAGCCCTCAGGCCAGGCAGGCACGATGACACCCAGCTGTGCCCAAGCACAACCAGGCAACCAAAACCAGCTGGCCCAGTCAGGTCCAGGTGTCTTCCCTCCCACCCAGGGTCTCCCCAGGGCAGCTGGGGGTGATGCGTCGTCCTGAGACACTGAGGGACTGTCCCACCGAGGTCAGGCCCCTGGTGGTCACCCTGATGGGCTCTCCTATGGACAGACTGGTCAGACCACGTCCAAGTCACAGTCAGTGCCAGGACCTCTCCTGAAGCCCCTGGGGACATTGTTGCCCCCACCCTCCCTTTTCAGGGAGGCTCCCAAGTGCTGAGACTAGGTAAGAAGGATCCACATCTCCTCTTATGTAACCTCTTCATTTCCAGAGCAGACAGTGTAGTGAGCAGGGTTAAGGCCCCAAGGTCACATGGTGGGGAAGGGGAACAGGAGCCACAGGACATTTCCTGACTCTCTGGGCAGCTGTTTGTAGAGACAGACTCTCGTAGCAGAGAGTATAGGGCTCAGCTAAGCTACTTCCCCCTGCCACACCTCGGTTTCCTTGAGCTTGGCACCTTGCCAGGCACACCGTTCAAGGTTTGATTGATTTCAACCACTGTTCCCTAACTCTGTTCTCCAACACCCCTTCTTCTGGGACGTTTTCCCTGGTTCACAGCACCCTTTTCTGAATGTCCCTTCCTCCTGGACCCTCCTGCAGTTTGCTGATGGTTTTGCTTGGCTGGTTTCTCGGAGTTATTTTTCAGGGCTGCTGCTGTACAGGCCGCGTGGGGTGCTGGCAGCATCACCCGTGCTTAGCGGGTGTTGCCCTCTCCTTCGCTTGGGTTGCAGGACAGAAAGCTCCGCACTGTTGAGAAGCTTGGCAGCAGGACTTGAGGGGTGCACAGGGGACCCTCCCCCAGAAGCTGCTGGGACAGAGGCTCCTCTGTCCGTGGTCTCTCACCGTGGTCAGGCATCGGTCTCCCGCAGCCCATGGGACTATCCAGGCTTCCCCAGGATGAGGAAATAGATCTCTCAGCTCGAGGAAGGCATTCTCCCTCCTTTGAAAGCCCTTCCTGTTGTTGACGTTACTCCTGCCAAGTTCCCCTGTGGGAGACTTTGGAATAGGAGCATGAAGGAGGGGAGGAGGGGGTCCAAGTTGCGAGGTGCCAGTGAGCGTCGCCGCGCAGGCTGATCTTCCTGAGCTGGCCTCCCTCCATCTTCCTGCTTCTCCAAGCAGAGTACCCCTGACTCAGGATGCCAGGAGAGGGATCGGAGGCAGGGAGTTGGCTTGTTCAGAGCATCTAGCCTTACTGCTGCATCTCCCTGCCCTCTGATCTCCACCCAGCATCATCCTTACCTGTCTAGGTATGTCTGTGATCATCCCCAGCCAGGAGGACAGACCCATAAGAGGAAGACAGCAGGTGGGTGGAGAAGGAAGGAGGGGCTGGTGTGACAGGAACATGGGGGGAGGCCTGGGAGATAGGAGGTGGTTGTGAAGGGAGCTCAGCTCCTCTCTACCATGGCAGAGGAGCCATCCCCAGGGCTGGGGCAGATCCAGCTTGCCTTGTGGGGGAAATGTCTCTAGGAGCATAAGGGTGTGCTGGTGGCGGGTGGTGGAGCAGGGGAGTGGTGGAGTGGAGAGGTTAAAGGAAGCCATCCTCTTTGGGCTCCAGCCCCTCTGGGGTCCACTCTGGCGAATTTCTAGTCAAGAGGCAGCCAAGGGAAGGAGTGACAAGTGTCAGCAGAGAGCTTGTTGTTATTCAGTTGCTCAGTTGTGTCTGACCCTTTGTGACCCCATGGACTACAGCACACCAGGCCTCTCTGTCCCTCACCATCTCCTGAAGTTTGCCCAAGTTCATGTCCATTGTATCGGTGATGCCATCCAGCCATCNTTCAGTTGCTCAGTTGTGTCTGACCCTTTGTGACCCCATGGACTACAGCACACCAGGCCTCTCTGTCCCTCACCATCTCCTGAAGTTTGCCCAAGTTCATGTCCATTGTATCGGTGATGCCATCCAGCCATCTTATCCTCTGACGCCCCCTTCTTCCGCCCTCAATCTTTCCCATTCCAATCAGTCGGCTGTTCACATCAAATGACCAAAATACCGGAGCTTCAGCATCAGTCCCTCCAACAAGTATTCAGGGTTGATTTCCCTTAAGATTGACTGGTTTGGTCTCCTTACAGTCCAATGGACTGTCAGGAGTCTTCTCCAGCACTTTCTAGTAAACCCTATTGCATGCCAAGTACTTTATATGCATCTTCCCCCACTTACTCCTCCCATCGGCCTTGACTGGTGAGAAGTAATAGCCCCCTTTTCCAGATGAGAAAGCTGAAACGCCTGCCCCAGGTGGTGCCACCAGCAGTGGCAGCGCTAAGGCAGGCAGGCTGCTGGGTCCAAACTGCTGGCAACCCCGAGCCAGACTGACTCCCAGAGAGAAAACTCATTCTTCTGTTTGCTGGGTTTGGTGGTGTTTTTAACTTTCCCCCTAGACTTACTGAGATTTATATAGTTGACAGATAGCACTGTGTGTTATTCATACTTCATTATAAATGCAAAAAGTGTCTGTGTATTTTTTCCTTGTGATGAGAACTCCTGGGACTTCAGCATCTTTTATAAAGTTCACAAAGCAGTGTCAGCTCTAGTCATCATTAGTGCATTGCATCCCTAGGATTTACCTTAGAGCTGGAAGTTTGTGCCTTTGACCAATTTCCTTCCGTCTCACCGTCACCAAACTCTACCTCACCCCCTCACCATAACTACAAACCTGATCTCTTTTTCTGTGCATTTGATTGAATGTTTTGTTTTGTTTTCATTTTTCTTCAGTGTATTTAAACTGAAAACAAAAAGTTTCTCTTCTTTTTCCCATTTCTCCTCCTCCTCACCCCCCGCCACTGGCAATCACCGATCTGTTCCCTGTATCTTTGGGCTTGGTGTTTGTTTTTGTCTTTGTTTTCAGATTCCGCCTAAAAGGGAGGATATGTGGCATTTGCCCTTCTTTGATTTATTTCTCTTAGTATAATGTCTTCGATGTCCATTCATGCTGTTGAAAATGGCAAGATTTCATTCTTATGGCTGAATAATTTTCCGTTGCATATATGTACCACATCTCCTTTATCTAATTTCCTTTGATGGATGCTTAGATTTTTTCTATGTCATGACTATGACAAATAGTTTTCCAATGAACATGAAGGTGCATATGTCTTTTTGAGTTATTGTTTTCATGTTCTTCAAATACATAGCCAGAAGTGAAATTGCTGGGTCATATGATAGTTCTATGTTTATATTTTGAGGAATCTTCATAAAATTTTTCATATAGGGCTGCACCAATTTTTATTTCCAGCAAAAGTTGTATAAGGATTCACTTTCTTCTACATCTTTGCCTACACTTGTTACTTCATTTTGATAATAAACTTTCTGACAGATGTGAGGTGATAGATATTTCACTGTGGTTTGGATTCGCATTTCCCTGATAATTATGTGGAGCGTCTTTGCATGTGCCTGTTGGCTATCTGTGTATCTTTTTCAGAAAAAATGACCATTTACATAGTCTGCCCATTTTTAAAATGATGGTTTGGGTTTGGGGGTTGGCTATCGAGTTGTGTAAATTTGAGTTCTATTTATGTTTATCAAATATATGATTTGCAAATATTTTCTCCATTTCAGTAGATTGCCTTGTCATTTTGTTAGTGTTTCCCTTTACTGTGCAGAAGCTTTTTAGTTTTATATATACATATATATGTACATATATATGTATATCAGTATGTAAACAGGTTCCACTTGTTTATTTTTGCTTTGTTGCTTGTGTTTTTAGTGTCAGATCCATTGCCAAGACCTCCGTCAAGGAAATGACCATCTGTATTTTCTTCTAGGAGTTTTATGGTTTCAGGTCTTATATTCAAGTCTTACATTTAACCCAGTTTGAGTTAATTTTTGTGTATGGTGAATCATAGTGATCCAGTTTAACTTTTTTGCATTTGGCTGTTCAGTTTTTTCAACACCATTTATTGAATACACTGTTCTTCCCCCAATGTATATTCTTGGCTCCTTTGTCATAAATTAATTGATCGGATATGAATGGGTTCATTTCTGAGCTTTCTAATTCCATCTACACATCTGTTTTTATGCCTTTACCATACTGTTTTGATTACTGTTGCTTTGTGATTTCGTTTGAAATCAAGAAGCATAATGCCTCCAGTTTTGTTCTTTCTCAAGATTGCTTTAGCTATTTGTATCTTTTATGGTTCCATACAAATTTTAGGACTGTTCATTCTTTGTGAAAAATGCCATTTTAATTTTGGCAAGAATTGTGTTGAATTGTATATTGGTTTTGGTATTATGGATATTTTAATAATATTCTTCTAATCCATGAGCACAAAATATTTTTTCATTTATTTGTACTTTTTTCAATTTCTTTGACTTCTTATAGTTTTTGGTATACAAGTCTTTCTCCTCCTTGGTTAAATTTATTCCTAAAGTATTCTGTTCTTTTTGATGCAGTTATAAATGGGATTGATTTCCTAATTTCTCTTTCTGATAGTTCATTATTAGTATATAGACACACAATAGGTTTTTATTGATTGATTTTGTATCCTGAAAGCTTGCTGAATTCATCTATTAGTTCTAAAAGTTTGGTGTTTTTTTATGGAGTCATCAGGGTTTTTTTATATAGAATATCATGTCATCTGCAAATAGGGACAGCTTTACTCTTGCTTTCCAATTTGAATGCCTTTTGTTTTTCTTCTTGTCTTACTGTTCTGGCTAGGACTTCCTCTATTGTACTGAATTGACCTGGTGAGGGTGGCCATCCTTGTCTTGTTCCTAATCTTAGAAGAAAAGCATTTAGCTTTTCACCTTTGAATATAATGTTAACTATCGGCTTGTTGTATGTGGCCTTTATTATATTGAGATATGTTCTATCTTATATGCACTTTGTTGAGAGTTTTTATCATAGACGGCTGTTGAATTTTGTCAAATGCTTTATCTGCATTTATTGAGATGACTTATTTAATTTTTTTACCCTTCGTTTTGTAAATGTGGTATATCACATTGATAACTGGATGTTGAACCAATCTTGTAACCCTGGAATAATTCCCACTTGATCATGGTGTGTGATACTTTTATTGTTTTGTTGAATTTGCTTTCTTGATATTTTGTGGAGGATTTTTGCTCTGTGTTCATCAAGGATATTGGCCTGTAATTGTCTTCTTTTGTGGCATTTTTGCCTGGTTTTGGTGTCAGAGTAATGTTGGCCTCGTAAAGTGAGTTTGGAAGAGTTTCCTCCTCTTCTATTCTTTGTGTTCTTTGTGGTCTTTTGTTTTTTGGTTTGAAAACTTTGGGGTTATATCTTCTCCATCCTCCACACCCGCTGACTTGCCCCCTCTGCCCTCAGGTATCCTTGGTGCTGTCAGCTCTCCAGGCTGGGAACAAGGGAACCCAGGCGTGCATCACAGCTGCCACGGCCGTATCCGGGATCATCGCCGACCTGGACACCACCATCATGTTTGCGACTGCAGGGACCCTGAATGCAGAGAACAACGAGACGTTCGCAGACCACAGGTATGGGCGTGACAGCAATCGTGGGGGCTCCTGGACAGGGAGAAGTTCACTGTGGCCTCATGGGCTTTGGAGATACTGCCCAACATCCAGAAATATGGTCATGCATTTTTATTTCGAAAGGATGTTCAAGTAGGGGAAATGGACCACGTAATCCAAATAAGTGCCTTTTCTCACCTGCAAACAGAATTGTGTTCCAGCTTTGCCTTTCACAGCCTACATCCAGTCTGTTCCAACTTTTTCATCTTTTTTTTTTTTTTAATTTCTAAGCTAAAAAGTTATGCCCTTGATTTTTTCACTAACCCTAGTGGGACTGGAAGTGGCCCGGGCAGGCATTTAGCGCCTACCTAAATGGAGAGTGAAGCTCCAACCTGCTGTCTCTCCCAAGCTGGCTCTTCAGACTCTGCTTCAGAGGCTGGTGCTAGGGTCTCCATTTGCCGCTGGACATATCCCCCCATGTCCTCGCCACGTGTCCAGCACCTTTCTTCCTCTCTCCATAGCCCCAAGACTGGGCAGGGAAGGTGATTCCCAGTGCCCTGTCAACCCTTCCAAAACTCAGCCCCCTGCGCTCTGACGTCCAGGTCCCCTTGCCCATGTGTCCTCACAGCCCCCTGTCGCTATGAAGTATTTTCAGGGCTACTAGGAACCACAGGGAGGAAGCTACAGGGCTGGGGAAGGGGCACAAACTGATAGCCCTGAATCTGTAATTGAAGTTTTACGATTAATTGGGAATTCTGAGCTGACTTTCCTCTCCTCTATCCTAAGTCTCTTACATGGGAGATGAGACCCTCCTATTACTAGAGGAGAACTGGATCACCTCTCTTCTTTAATAAAAGCCCTTAGGAGGGTTTCTTTTCTTCCTAACTGGGCTTCCCAGGTGGTGCTAGTTGTAAAGAATCCACCTGCCAATGCAGGAGACACGAGATGTGGGTTCAATCCCTGGGTCGGGAAGATCCCCTGGAGAAGGAAATGACAACCCACTCTGGTATTCTTGCCTGAAAAATCCCATGGACAGAGGAACCTGGCGAGCTACAGTCCATGGGGTTGCAAAGAGTCGGACATGACTGAGCACACACACAGGGTTTCTTTTCTTCCTGACTACCAGTGACCAAGGTCTACCCTTTGTCTGCCCCCTTCCTCTGCCCTCCCCCCTTTCTCAGGGAGAACATTCTGAAGACAGCCAAGGCCTTGGTGGAAGACACAAAATTGCTGGTGTCGGGGGCCGCGTCCACTCCAGACAAGCTGGCCCAGGCAGCTCAGTCCTCTGCAGCCACCATCACCCAGCTCGCTGAGGTGGTCAAGCTGGGGGCCGCCAGCCTGGGCTCTGATGACCCCGAGACCCAGGTAGGCATGTCGTCAGGCCTCGTGTTCCCACAGACTCTATGCACAGGTCTTAGAAGAAACTGAAGGCAAAATAGGAACTTGGGGAATAGACAGTATGTGTGTGGGTGCATCTGTGGTTTAGGGACTGGTAGGAAGCAGGTATCCAGGCAGGAGAGTGACATGGACTGTAGCGCAGCCGTGAATGGATACAAGCCCATAGATTTGAGAGGAGGTCTCTGCCGGGCTTGGTAAATGATTGGTCACTTACCAAGAGTGTTTGGTACCAAATGCGTGTTTGGAGATAACAGCAAGGGAGCTGGCCAGGGCAACCGTGTGTTTCAGGCTACATCAATGAATGGACGGTGGCTCCCGGTACCCAGCTGAGGCTCCCTGAAGGGAGGACTGGCCTGGGAGGAGACGCGGATGAATTCAGATCGCAGTGTGTTGAATTAGAAGTTCTAGAGAGACACTCAGGTGGAACAAGTGAGTAGGCTTGAGCTGGCTCAGGTTGGAGGGTGTGGAGGCAGGGATTGTTCGCCAGTAAACAGTGACCACAGCCACAGAGGAGAATGAGGAGACCGGGTCAGGGCAAAGCTGAGGAATCCATCATCTGGACCCTCTTCAGGAAAAACAAGATGGCGCAAGGAGATTGCGAAGTGGCAGCAGCTGGTGGGAAGAAAGCCGGGGGCCTGATGTTAAGAGCAAGCAGTGCTTCAGCCTCCAGAGACGCTGCCGAGGAGGCAAGGAAGGAGAAGACGGGAGAGCCAGCGCCAGGGCCATGGAAGCAGTGGTGACCGCGTCAGGCCTGTTAGTGAGGAGTGGCCAGCTGAGGGTGAAGGGAGGAGGAGGATGTATAGATGCCCCATTTGAGAAATCTGACTCTGAAGGGGAAGAGAGAGCGGAACCGGGGGGACAGAGATGGTCTCCAGGCTGTTACTCTCTGCTTCGGATTCAGCCACTTCACTGATGTTACCTGCTGGGTCCTCAGCCCCCAGCCAAGACCATCAACTCCTCAAGAACAGGAACCATGGTTTATTGATCTTTGAAACAAACAAACGGCTTCCACGCATCGTGGATACCCAACAGAGTAGTTGAGCTCTTGCTGAACTAACAGCCAACCATGGCCATCATTGATAGATTCTTCCCATTCCTGAGTGCAAAATTTAAACATCCCCCTGTTGTTTCACCCCCCAGCACCATCAGATGGTAAACACTTCAGTTTCTACTGCTTACACTATACTCAATTAACAAGCCTGTTAGGCCCATTTGGACATCACTGGACAAAGTGTCCCTCCGTCCTGTGCCGGAGTTGGTGACAGCTACTGCGCTGATGAATACAGCAAGACCACCAGCTCTGTTCCCACGCGGCTGTGAGCCCTCTCTTCCTGACATCTTCCAGTGGAGCGGAACCCCTTGAAGGAAACATTCCATGTGTTGGCTTTTTACTCCTTGTGCTGGCTTTCTCTTTGATAATATCAGAGCCCAGATTGACTGCCCTGTGGAATTCAAAGCATTCACAGAAGTCTCTGCCTAGGCATTGTTCTTACCCGCATGGAGGAAGGAAAAGCTAGAAAATGCATGAGTGCAGCTGGAACCCGAGCCTGGCTCAACCTGGAATGAATCAGCTGGGAGGATTTAGATCTTTGGATTTAAATCCAAAATGTATCGAATTGCTTAGTCTTTAACTCTCAAATGACCGAGATGTCCCAGAACCCATCTTCTTTTGAGACCACCAGTGCAAAATGCCCCGTCTGAAAGGTACACCCACTTGTTCTGGTCACTGTCCGGTGACTGGGAGGGGACAGCCTGTGCCAGGTGTCAGCAGCACACCTGCCCGCTCCCCCTCTCCCCTGTGGTCCCCACCACAGCCCCTCCTCAGGACTGTCACAACCCAGCCTGCCCTGTGGTTTTAGAGGCTGGCAGAGGTCCATGCACTCTGTGGGTGTGAAGCCACGAGCTGGAGAGGGTGGGAGGCTGGGAGTCACCGCGTGGCTGTGCCTGCAGTGCCTGGGACGCTAGTGTTTCTAAGACGTTTTCACATTTGTTACCTGGTTCATCCTGCCGGCAGTGTGGTGGGGGGTGGCGGGGGCGGCGAGCACTGCTCACCCCATTTGCAGATAAGGAGCCAGGGCCACAGGAGCCCAATACAGTTTGGAAGTGAAGACCGTGTCCTTGGCATCACGCTGACCAGAGTCTGAAGCCCAACCCAGCTGATCCCAGGCTCTTCGAGTATGGACACAATTATTGTAGTTCCCACTCGAAAAGGTAGTGATGAGGGTTAAATAAGATCGTGTGCCTTGTACTTGGCACCTGGAACACTGCCCTCTGTGCAGGGAAGCTGTTGTTGTAAGAATTAGGACTTGTTATTGTAGCTATTGGACCCAGAAGACTTAAATGTAATAGCAGCATCATGGAATTCCTAAGGACGCCTGGTACTTGAGATTCGAAGTCTAACACCCGGAAGTGGTCTGTTGTCTGTTCAGTTAGAAGAGTGAAGGCGCTGAGTTCCATCTAGTGTTACGTGGGTTCACACCTGTATATCCCCTCATTCCCTGAGGATTTGCTGAGTGCCCACCCCACTCCAGGCCTTGCTCTGATTGCAAAACACAACAGAAGTCCAGGCCGGCCCTCCTGGAGCTTCCATCCCAGTTGAGGAAGGCAGATGGTATATAATGAAGTAATTCCACACTACTTTATCACTGTTATACTACAGCTAAGTGCATTAAATAAAGCAGGGCAAGCTGACGGCATTCCGGTGGAGATGGGCTTGTGGCGCAAGTGGTCAGGTAGGGTCTCTGAGGACGTGACATTTGCTCTGAGACCTGAAGGACGAAAAAAGCTGGGGTCCACGCAGAGAAGGGGACGGAGCAGAGGCCCTGAGGTCAGAGTGGGGGAGGATATCTTTTTCCAATGGGGAAAAAGATAGACCTGTGTGCCTGTGGGTCAGGATCCCACCTGGGATGCAGGTGGGCTGCTATGGGAGCCCTGCAGGCCAGGCCAGTGGGGCGTGCATTTTGTTCTCAGTGGTTTTGGTGATCGGTTCTGGGTACAGGTAAGTGGTGTTGCCTCCCGGGGTGTCTGCCTAGCTGCCTTCATCCTTTCACAGGCAGCTTTTCAGCAGAGCTGTTGGCCAGGATGTGTTTCTGAACTTGCCAGATAGACTGTACCTGGGTTCTGCGTGCTGGCTCAACATCTGCCTCCCTCAGGGAGCTTCTTCAAGCATGGACTCTGGATTTCCACCTAGACTCCTACAACCAGAGTCTCCAAGCGCAGGCCCTGGGGACTCCTGTGCTGCGGGCGGGGGAGCTGTGGGTGCTGAACCCTGCCTCCCAGGTGCCCCGCTGCCCTGCTCTTGTGCTGTGTGACCTTGGCGCAGCTGCTTATCCACGGTGCATGCTCTCTTTCAGGTAGTATTGATCAACGCCATCAAAGATGTGGCCAAGGCCCTCTCAGATCTCATTGGTGCCACCAAGGGAGCTGCCAGCAAGCCTGCTGATGACCCCTCCATGTACCAGCTCAAGGGGGCTGCCAAGGTAGAGTGGAGCCCCAGCCAGGGGCAAGTGTGCCGGGGGTGCCCCAGTGAGAGACTGAGATGACGCTGCAGGGTTTTGGAGGGGGCAGTGTGCATCTGAGTTCCTTCCTCACGTAGAGGTGTGGGCACTCATGCCATTAGACCTGCACTAAGAGGGGTGGGACCTCGGCACACTCTGTTTTCTCTTGGCCTGTCTTCCCACGCAGGTGATGGTGACCAATGTCACCTCCCTCCTCAAGACCGTGAAGGCAGTGGAGGACGAGGCCACTCGGGGCACACGGGCACTAGAGGCCACCATCGAGTACATGAAGCAGGAGCTCACGGTAAGGAGCCACCAGTCACCTCCCTGGGGCCCTGTGTCCAACAGCCGACCCCAGTGCAACTTCTCTGAGATTTTGCTTGGAGTGCCTGAGCTAGGGGGGCCCACTCACCTGCCTGCTTGTAGCCTTGTGCCTTGGAGAACCTATGTGATACTGACCTCAGAGTTGGGCTAGGATCAGTTTGCAAATGTAATCAAATGAATTAATGTATGACTTGGGACCATTCAGGTTTAATTCCACTAAAATTGCAGCATAAAATGAAAGCACTGCAGAAGAGCCTTGGCAAAGGGAATACTCATTGTGGCCCTTTGCACTCGCCTTGAGTTTATGCTTTTTTAAAAATTTTACTTATTTTATTATTCATTTTTGGTTGCACTGGGTCTTCATTGATGCATGCAGGCCTTCTCTACTTGCGGGAAACAGCCTGTTTCTTTGTTGCGGTGCACAGGCTTCTCACTGAGGTGGTTTCTCTTGTTGTAAGGCATGGGCTATAGCATGCACAGATTTCAGCAGTTGCAGCTCACAGGCCCTAGAGCACATAGGCTTCAGTAGTTACGCCACATGGACTTAGTTGCTCCACAGCACGTGGAATCTTCCTGGACCAGGGATCAAACCTGTGTCCCTTCCATTGGCAGGCAGATTCTTATTCACCGAGACACCAGGGAAGTCCTCGCCTTGAGGGGCCACACATGGCCCCTCCTGATTCCCATGGCCATCAACAACAGCTCATCCTGCTGCACACAGATAGATGTGGGAGTCTGAGATCACTGTTAGGAAAACCTAGATGCTTTTACCGGGGACACCTCCCTTTAACTTCAGGCTGCCTTCCACGTGAGGTGTCTGATCTCAGAGACTCCGACCCTGTGTTCACTCTTGCCTGGTTCCACTGCCTTAGAACGAGGGTATCCTGGGGTTACTGTGATTGTCTCCTGTTCTTTTGACTCCATGGTGGTTGTGGCTTGCCTTGTGGATTGCCTCATCCTAATCCCTCAAGACAAATATGCTGAAAATGAGTAGCTTCAAACTGAGATTCCTCTTTTTTTAATTTATTATTACAAATGCTATTTATCTTCATTTTTTTATACGTACCTTTATTCTTAGTAGGCCAAATGACTATACACAGAGAGCTTTAGGACATTTTTCAAAGAATCGCAGATAAATAAAATTTAAATGCAGAGGCAGCATGGGCCATCATGTGAGGTTCCTTTTTAACAGCAGATCTGCTCACAGATTCAGCTTCTCTTTTGGAAGGAGGAGTCTTCAGAGAGTCACCTGCAAAGGCCACAAGCTCCTGAGGGTCAGCAGTGTGTGCATGCTAAGTTGCTTCAGTCATGTCAGCTCTTGCAACCCTACAGACTATAGCCCTCAAGGCTTCTCTGTCCACGGAATTCTTCAGGCAGGAATACTGAAGTGGGTTGCCATTTCCCTCTCCAGGGGATCTTCATGACCCTGGGATCAAACCCGCATCTCTTATGTCTTCTGCATTGGCAACCGAGTTCTTTAACACTAGTGCCATCTGGGAATGAGATGAGCAGTTCTGAGCAGAGATGAGCAGAGATGAGCAATTCTGTTGGGCTTTAGTGGTGAAGACTTGGGTTCTTGTGTCCTGGTTTTAATGACTCCAACCTTGGTTGCCATTGTGCTTAGTTCTCACACAAAGAAGAAACTAAAAACTACAGGCAGTATCCTTAAGACCGCTGCCTGGCTCTTGCCTGCCTACACGGGCTGGGAGTTTCTTTTCTTTTCTTTTTTTAATTTTATTTTTTGGCCATACCATAGCACATGGCATGTGGGATCTTAGTTCCCTGACGAGGCATGGAACCCGCACCCCCCGCACTGGAAGCTCAGTTTCTTAACCACTAGATCACCAGGGAAGTCCCTGGCCTGGGGTTTCTTATCAAAAGCCTAGAGACACATTCTGACAGGTGTGGGTGGGCCAAACAGTGGCAATGGAAGAGATTTGTAATTCCTGGGATATTACACATGATCAGACTAGAATTGACCTAGATAAAAAAGAAAGAAAAAGAATTGACCCAGATGATGCATGTCCATGAACATAGGAGGTTCCCAAAGGAGCATGAGCCCCAAGGCCCATGTTAGCATGGAGGTGGCTCTGTCCTTGCTCATCACACTGCAGCATTAAGGGCTGGTCCTGGGCAGTCAGATTGCTGCTGTTCATTTTTAGGGGGTTAGTGATGTTCGACCCTGATTGGTACATGACAGGGATGTCAGCTGGGTCCTCCCTTCTGAATCGTGGCTCAAACATGGCTGCCTAGGGCTGAAGACTCTGGGAGATAGAGAAGGACAGGGAAGGCTGGTGTGCTACAGCCCATGGGGTTGCAAAGACACAACTTAGTGACTGACCAACAACAAGGACTAAAAACAGGGCGGCCCCACCTGGTTCAGGAGTCCTTGTATGCAGGGACCCATCTCTCAGGGTAGAACCATGGCAGATGGGCTGGAAGCAGAAATGGTTGGCTTGACTGGCAGGTGGAATTTTAAAGTGAGATACTCACTTACCATGGCTAATGTATTTCAGCTTCTCTAAAGGTGTATGAGTGTTGTTAAATAATTCACAATGTCACGGTGGCAGGCTCAACATGAACACCTCCACACAATTAGGCAGTTATATTTGTAAGACAGGCTGAGAATAGAAGAAATGGAATGCTTCATTTTTCCCCAGCCTCACATTGTCTTTAAGAGAGAGAGCTGAGTCCAGAGTGATTCATCCAGGTCAGTCTTGCTCTGGAACCAGCATCAGGGCTGCGGAGCTTCTGCGAACCACTGAGGTATCAGCAGGAATGGGCCAGAAGATCTGGGAAGCTGCACAGTCCACCCCGCTCCACCACCCCAGGGGTGGAGTTAATGCACGTGGAGTGTCAGTTTCTGCAGGCAAGCATGTTAACAGTGTAGATCATTCTCCACCCCACGTTCTCCCCCCAGGAATGCTGCAGACAGGTGTGGGGGGACTTATCCACGCTGGAATTTTGAAAGCAAGAATGATATTACTGTACTCCAGTTACATTTTTTATTTCCTGCCATTTGACCAGTTTCCTCCCATAGCTGGCTCAGTTTTCAGACACTGTGCTGCAGCCAGTAGGGAAAACATTATTTCTGTCCTTCCCTTTTTGACTTGTTTCAGCTCTTCCATTTCTAACTTCCAGGTATTCCAGTCAAAAGAGATACCTGAAAAGACGTCATCACCTGAAGAATCCATCAGGATGACCAAAGGCATCACCATGGCAACGGCCAAAGCTGTGGCCGCTGGGAACTCCTGTCGACAGGAGGATGTGATAGCCACTGCCAATCTGAGCCGGAAGGCTGTGTCAGACATGTTGACGGCCTGCAAGGTAAAAGCCTTGGCGTTGATTGGGGTGGGTAGGGTGGTGCTCTGTTGTGGCTGAGCTGTTGCAGTCAGTCTGGAGAAGGAGAGGGACTGGCCACGTGTAGGAGTGAGCAGCTCAGTACCCTAGCCTGTGTGATAGAGTGCACACTGATGGCAGGTGTGCCCGTCAGCCATGGGAGGTGACACTCTGGAGGTGGTTTCGTATTTAAGAGGGTGTGGGCTTGGTCTGCTGACTTACCCTCCCACATCCCTCAGTTCTTCCTAAATAGGTGGGGGACACCTTCTTATAGGGGCTGTAGTAGAGGCTGATCTTGCAGGAGTGGAGCAGGACTGTGAGGTTTGTCCCAGGCCCTCCACAGGAAAACTGCACCCCTCATCAGCCTGTGCCCTTACCTGCTTCCTCCATCAGCCGTTTTGCGCCAGGAAGGGTATTGCCATGACTGGGTGAGGGAGTGAGTTAGAGGAACCAAACAGCACCAGGCGTCTTGGGGAAGCTCTTCCAACCCTTAGGGAGACAACAGGAGCAGCTGCCCTGAGCTGGTGCTGCTGGAGAGCTGGGGAGACCTAAGCTTTGTTACCTTCACTTTACTTTACATCTGTTAAGCCAAGGAGCCATAAGAGGCCCCCTGTCTCCCACTGAACACCCTTCTGGGGATAGCCATGTCCCTGGAACCCTGACTTCT